>JASDQU010348647.1:0-12294 GCA_032191745.1 Picea mariana
TCCAACTGAGGAATTCACAGCTTGCTTCATGGAGGAAGAATTCTAGAAAGGAATGGAAGGAAACAAAGAGCAATTCACGACCGACGAACCTCCTGAGGCAGCCGCGTAGGGAAATAGGCAGATAGAGCACCTGGGTGGCAATGTAAAAGAACGAAAGGATGCGGCCGACCAACCACCACTTCTTCATCCGGAGCAACTCGACTTAATTTTTGACATATGCAACATGGTGGACGACCAGATATTCAGGGCCATCTGCAGAAATCAACGCCTTGATATGATCTACGCTGCATACTCCAGTGCATCCCCAAGATGCCAATGCCCCACTTGCGCATAGGTCTACGCAATTCCAGTCAAGCGATGAAAGAATGGAGGCGAGGATAAGAACACCAGCTAAAAGGTTTTTTACATGCTCATAGTTAGAAACTCTTTTCTTTTGTTGCATATTAGTGATATAGCTCAGTTAACTTGTAGTAATGCTACTGTTAGCGTAGTAAAGACAAGACTTGGTGTAAAGGTGGCCATGCATCCTGGTTTCCTTCAGGTAAGATGACAACCTGGAATTTTGTTTTTGATAAGTGGCATGGCTCAGCGAGCTTTTCGGTTTCCTCTACAGGCGGGATAACTGGCAGCTTAACCAAACTATGTAATTCTGCAACTTTAATATAACAAGACCTACCTTTTTTACTCAAAAAAAAAAAAATTAAATATATTAAAATAATACATAATAAAAAAAAAAATAAAAAAAAATAATACATTAAAATAATAAAGTATTAGCAATAAATAAATAAACTTTTTAAGTTAACGGCCAAAAACTAAAACATATGAAAACCTAAAACAAATTTTATTGAAATTTTTCTGTATTTGTTGTCTCCTTTGTTGTCTCAAATGGGAGACAAATAGATTACTCACTTGTGTTTTCCACTGAATGCAACCATAGGTTGGGATAGGACTACATAGAAATATTAAGGTTTATACTTTTGATTTTTATTCATAAAATTAACAATGTTCTGTAATACAATGGTTAAACAGGCGAGGCTTGTAAAAATAAACCAAAGATTATACAACCCAACCAAGAGTTGTTGTTATATATGAAGATCAATAAATAAAATTAAGTTGAAGCATCATAGAGTTGGAATGGTTGGTTATGAATGCATATTTTGTATAGGAAAAGGAAAAGGAAGGCGAGAGACTTGGATGCAAGTACACTTAAAAGGAATTTGAATTATATAATACTGAATAACAATGGCTGCTCTAAAAATTATGAAACATTCACCAGTCTCAATTGCTAGTTGAAACATTCGTATTAATTGTAACAATAGTATTTTAAGGTCAATGAATTGATTAAAATTGATAATAGTC
The DNA here is from genome assembly GCA_032191745.1 of Picea mariana. NCBI lineage: Eukaryota > Viridiplantae > Streptophyta > Pinopsida > Pinales > Pinaceae > Picea > Picea mariana. Next base: position 1,360 of record JASDQU010348647.1, read on the forward strand.
TCCAACACCATATTATTTTTTATATTAATCTATAACCAATGAGTCATAATAATGTAAAGATTACTTAGCTTCGGACCAACGATGTATAGTCTAAGATTGCAGAAGTCTCAATGCACAAATTTGTGAAAAGGAAAGTTTTGTGATATTTGTTCATATTTGAGATATGTTATAACATAAATTGCAATCTTAAAACGGAATTAATGGCTTTCTTATCGCTTCAACATATTGAATTGCTCCAATACCCTAATTTTCCATCGAAACTCAAAGTATTCTATAACGGATTAATAGAAGCAGAGGTAGTAAGGGATATATGTTAGTGTTCTTTGAGTCTTATGGGTTTTGTTTGTGAGTGTAGATACAATGTTTCTGGTTGTGAACGTTTTCATTGAAGTGTTTATATTGAAGGGCCAAATGCATTTAAAAAGGGGCAGGATCTATTATTAAATATAAATGCAATGTAAATATGAATGCATATTAATTTAAATGCCTTAAAATCACACAGCACATCAATTTCAGAGAAAATAGATATCAACATACCTCAATTTGTTTGCACTCTTTTCCAACAACCTCTTTTATCCTTTATTGATGCAGAATAGTTGTCCTAGAAATGAACAATTGTGTGCTCACTGCTCTCGTGATATGTAATTCGGTATTCATTCTCAAAAGGTTTAGTAATAATTTAGGTTTCTTTGAAAATATTGCATGTCGATTGTCAATACTGCCATTCTTTATTTGAATGCATATAAATCTGAAAATAGAATAAAAAGGAATTCGTTATTTGAATGCATATAAATCTGAACATTGAATTAAAAAAGGCGCAGCTGGAGTTAGCTAGTAAATGCAGTAAGCATATCAATTTCATAGAAAACAGATATTAATATACTTCAATGTGTTTGAACTCTTTTCCGGCAACAATTCCCGATCAACCTCAACCTCTTGTATCTTTTCTTGATGCACATTAATTGTGTTACCAATCAACAATTGTGTCCTCTCTCGATATGTAATAACATGTACAGAATGAAATTGTCACCTATTTTCTCATATTAATCTCCTCACGACTGATATGCTATCTGTGTTCCCACTTCCCTTTTTGGTCATGGAAATCTCCGCAAAATTAAATTGCTCCCATGCCTTTTAAAAGTTATTACACGTGAACACAATAGACCGACTAATCCAATCCTCTCCCTGGCTCTCGTGGCATAGTGAAATAAAGGATACAGTAAATGTGTCCTCGATATGGCATTAGAATGGATGACACTGTCAATAGAATTTATGAAACCGTAGATTGGTAAAAAATACTCCTCTTCTCGCTCTCCTCTCATATTGAAAGGGTTATGAAATGCTCTCCTCTCATATTGAAAGGGTTATGAAATGCGTGGATACATAAATGTTTCCTGGTAACAACACACGGTTTAATGCGTGGATACATAAATGTTTCGTGGATACATGGTAACAACACATGACATAAGGGTTATGAAACACATGGATACATAAATGTTTCCTGGTAACAACACATGGCTTTAAAAATGTATGAAACCGTCGATTGGTAAACAAATTAGGGTAATCCACTTGCTCTCCTCACATATTGAAAGGTTTATGAAATGGGTGGATACATAAATGTTTCCTGTTAACAACATATGGCGTTACAAATGTATGAAACAACCCATTGATAAAAAAAATAAAAAAATAAATATTAAATGGTTGCTCTCCAAAAAGAAGATACATAAACGTTTTCTCAAATAGTTCATTGGTAAAATTTAAATGGCTTCTCTCTACGCCCCATGTTAAGATTTATATAATTACACGTTGCATCATAACTATAAAATGTAAAAAAATAATGTAAATGTAAATGTTAAAACTAAAGTAATTTTTTTTAGATATGTTAAATTATGGTTAGTGGCAATTGATAAGTTGATTAAGTAATTTTTTAATCATGTTATGTAAAAGTGAAAAAGTAAACATGATAAATAAATGAATTGATAAATGCAAGAAAGTTAATTAGGAAAATCTCATTCATCCATTTAAATCTAAAACAAAGAATATACTTCCAATTGACAAAATAGTGTTAAAAATAAAGTTAAACTCATCTAAACATTTATAAAATGTCTTTGACAACATTTTCCATCATTATTAATTTTTAATAGAACATGAAATCTCCATATAAGTCATGCAAATAAAATCAGAATGATGAGTATCAATGTCTAGAGAAGAGAGTGGATATGAGGCTAACATGAGGGGCTGACCGTGAAATCGTGTAGAAAGGTTAGTAAGGAAACTTTGAACCAGGTATGACCGGAGGAGGTGGCGGTGATGCAGGCACCACGGGGATACATGGATTCTTGTACGTACATATGACTGAGGGCGAAGGAGGAGGGGAGGCATAGATAAACATCCCATTGTTCACGCCCGCATGATTCACCAACAGAGAAAACACCGTTAACAACATGAGAAACCTCTGCATGGCTATGGTAGACGAAAAGGACTAGAGAGTTAATTACTCTGATAATTTTTTTTAGAAGAGCTGGAATTGGAATGGATAAATCAAGAGAAGCCTTAAATACTTAGGAAAAATTATATAGATGTCATAGGCGTTGGAAGTTAAAAGACGGTGATCCCAATAAGCTAACCTTGAAAATTTATTAAACGACGGATACCTAACATATATTTTATGATTTTTAAAAGTTGATTTTAATTGAATATAAAAAATATATTAGATTTTTTAAATATATACTAAAATACAATGTTTATAATAAATTTTTAAATAAATATAATATATATTTTTGGAGGTATACATATTCTATTTTTTTTTGGATTTGAACATGTTATTTTTTAAGAGGAAATGCATCTTCTTAACCATTAAGCCAACTCAGGTTGTATTAATAATAATTTATTTTAAGGTTACAGCCAAGCCATACCAAATTATGAAAATAATGTAGGAAAATGACAATGGTGAATAGAAAAGTGGACCAACTCAGGCTGTATTAATAATAATATATTTTTAAAGTCACAGCAATGATGAATAGAAAAGTGGTTATAATATTTTTTATTTTAACTATATGTTTCTGTGATTTAGATTAAAATATCTCTAAGTTAATATTAAAACTTAATAAATAATAATTTTTACTCTCATTAATTAAGAGAGGTGACAACCACTAGCCTTGCAATGTGGGATGTATGGTGTAGCTATAGGGTGGATGGAGGAATGTGCCACTAGTGAATAGAAAAGTGGTTATAATATTTTTTATTTTCAATTTAGATTACAAAAATGTGGTTATAAGGAATTATGAAATGAAACCAACATTTTCTATCTAGAATAATGTGAATATGATCATTTTAAGGAATTGAATCTACATATAAACGATGGTGAAGATTTTATTGATTTCTCCAACGATAAAAGAATAAGAACTAAGAAGTTGAACTTTCTATTCAAGTAGGGCATGCTTATAATTTAAATAAGTGGTGGAAACAATTATTAACATTTAGTCTATCAAAGAGAAAACATTATATAAATTTATTTTAAATAAAATAAGATAATTGAATTCAATGAAAGCTCCAAAAACTCTAATAAAAAATCTCGAGACATTGAATTGTTACATGAAAATATAAATATTTCATTTACTTCTTTAGGGTATATCAAATAGAACATACTTAAACCCAACATATCTCAAATATTTTTGGAGTGAGGTAGTAATATCATCATTTAATTGTACCCAATACAATCTGTTTAATCTATTGTTAAACATTGTTATATACTAATAAGGTTTAATAATATCATGGATTAATAATATAAGATATGAATGTGAATAAAAAATTGATTACTTGTATATATATATAAGTTTGAATTAGTCTCATTAATTATTTTAATATTTAATCTACTAATTAATATTTCAAGTATTAATAAATAAATAAATTATATATATAGATATAGATGTTTTCAATCAATATGATAGTACAATAATATCATTTTTCAATATCAAAATGTTACAATGTAATAAATCTCTCATACATAGGTCTATTGCCTTGAGATCTATCATTTAAGCTCTAATACTCATGGTGAGTGGGAGCTCAAAGGAGAATGACATTCTATGAAGAAATGATACTTGAACACGTTGTTGGAACTAGATCTCTCATAGTAGTTGGAAATCTAGAAATGTCTTTGGAGCGGGATAGTGCACAAGAAAATATTAACAACTCAAAATTTGAACACATTAGGTTGTTTTGTTGGGTATTAGTGCACTAGAAAAGATTAACAACTAAAAATTTGCACACTTGATACACTCAAGGACCTTCGAAGTATTCCATTTTCCGTGCCTTGGAGGAAAAAGTTCAGGATATATGTGTGGAAAGTGTTTTTGCTCTTCAAGTGCATTAAAAGATCTAGGACAAATAGTCTCCCTCCCAAAGGATTGGAGAATTATGTTTCTCAATTTTCTAACAACAGATATAGGAAAATTGGTTAATAAGCAACATGTAGAATGAGTAGGATATAACACACTAAAACATGATATACAATGAAACCAAATTTTAATAAAAAATTACAAAATAATATTAAAAATTCGAATATAAAAAGGTAGGTCACTCAAATAATCACATTGAAACAAATGTAAAAAAATATCAATTTAGCCAGGTATCCATGAAACTTGCATGAACAACTCTTTGTAATCATAAAAACAAAGTGAATTCATTCTAATGCATGAAAAATTAAAGATGTAAATCAAGATAAACACTTAGTTAAATCCAAGGATGAATCTTATCTCCATCAATTCAAGTATTACAATAAAAGTTCCACCTAAATGCACTACCCCTAAAAGTGTGTATCACTTTGTAAAGAAACATACAAATCAATCAATGTTTAATAATAATAAAATTTTTGATTAACTATTATGAAGATTTGCTAATTCATATAATAAACTTATACTTTACATGTGCTTAAAGATATTTTGCAAATCTCTTTAAATTAAAAAAATAAAATAGAACCTTTAAAAAGAAAAGAAAAGTCATAATGAAATAGGTATTTGGAGTTGTGTTAAAATGTTATTTGGTATTTTTATGGATGTTAAAATGTCAAACCTTGAAGATAATATAACAAATAGAAAGAAATATTTAGATGTAAAATGGATCTATAAATATCTGATAAGAATAAAAAAAGTGATTCTTTAAGAAATATGAGAATAATGATAAGGGCACCAAATGAAACGTATGTATGGTTTTATATTCTTTTGGCTAGGTTGATATTCTTGTGGATATTTTGTAATGTGATTATTTGAGTGATTCATAATGCTAGAAATAATAAAATCTTTCAAAGACATGAAAAATTGAAATTGTAAATCACAGTAATAAGTTGATTAAATCTAAGACATTGTATCTTCATCCATGAAAGTGTTAGAATAACATATCCACCTAAATAAGCTACTTATAAAAGGTGTATGAAGTTACAAATTAATACACAAAGGAATGGAATTTAAACAATAATAAGTACTTTGATTAACTATTATGTAGATTTTACTAGTTCAGATAATAAACTTATCCTTGACATTATTTAATATCTTTTTTGAATAACTTTAAATTTACAAAATAGAACAATTTCAAAAATCACAATTGAGGTAGATATTTTGAGTTCTATTAATAAGATAAAGAAAAGTAATGTTTTAACATTAAAATTACTTTTGAGGAAGATAGAAGACTTAGGTAAATGCATTTCCTTCATTAGTAATATTTACTCAAAGATCATCAACCTTGGATGAGATTTACTATGTTTATCCTATATAGTTAGAATAGATTGACAAAGATGTATTAGAGATTTGTAACCTGCTAAATACATGAAAATGTAAATGCAAACATGTGAAAGGAAATTTATGCTTAGGCAGTTCCAAGTTGGCGATAATGTCCTTAGAATATTAAACTACCTTCATGATAAATGGAGAAAGTTCTCCTTAGTTGGGTAGGCTTGGGGTTGTCCAGTAATTATTCCAAAGAACCTACATAATATTGACAATAATTCATTTTTGTTAAATGGTAAAGATATCAAACATTAATGCCCCCTATCTTAAAATCTATTACTTTTAGAACATGCATTTGCCTTTCAAATTTCATGCCATATTCATTGAGATAGGTTTTTATCTATTTGTCAATTATGTTGTTGTGATATGTTCCTAAAATTTTTGATTATGCCACCATCTTCACCTTGAACATGACATTCAACAAGGGAGAACACAATTCCACATATAGTGCATGCATATTTGAGTACGCATTCTTGTAGAGCTTATGTAGTTCTTAATGTTGTATAGATTCCTTTTACATGCTTATGCATTGCATCAAGCTTCTCATAAATTTTAACCATTGCTCATTTCATACAAACTAAAATACAAATGTGTTTCAACATGTTTTAGATGAGATCTCTTTTGTTACAAAAGAGGTGTAGCGCCCCTATCATTACGTCTACGAGAGAAACAATAGTGATTTTTTTTTTTTGACAGAAATAGGAAAACAACGATGATTATAGCTAGACGACACAATTGACAGCGAACACCATGCCCGTATAACAACCAAAAACAACTAGGAATCTGCACACTAGCACCAGGGAAATTGGATGACACATGCGTAGGACAACGAGGAGGAACAACTACCCGCCTGACGTGACATGGCACACATACAAGCTAAGGGACCGATACCCATCACAAGATATCAACCTTGGCAAACCAGACTAGAACCTATGGGCACGCTAACCAAATGCATGAAGGCATTCCATCCATGCACCCAAGACAACATACATCACTCGTCACACTCGCACAACACGTACCTATTCCGACCAAGTTCTCATTCGCCGCTATCCAATAGGGATTGCCATGATTCTCTCATCAGGAATCATGTCGTCCCCACGTGATAGATGCATCGATAACCTTGGCACAATAGATCCTATCAGGACCGAGGACTCTAGATAGATCGGCGCACTAGGAGCCGAAATAACTGACCAGGAGTCTACGCCTACGCCCACAACCTCAACAACCGGTCATCAAGACGCAAGGTGTCATTATTCGATAACATAAATGCGTGCTATTACACATCCTTGTCAACAAAAAAACTATTATTGGTTAAGAGAGATACTTAAGTGTTGAGGAGTGAACTATCAGAAGGTTATCATTATGATGAAGGTGACCCACTCAGGCAACCAAAATGCACAAAAGTTACCATTATCCTAAGAGGTCAAGGGTGATCTAAAAGCGCTTAAATATGCAAAGTACCTCACATTCCAGGAGCTACGCTTCTTTATATAGTAAACACCTTCACTGTCTAACTTGGCAAGTCTATGTTAATTCGCAAAAACCACCTAGAATAACCATGGAACAATATATAACTATCATTCCCATTTTAATGTTTAACTCTATTAATCATCCCTCTTAACAACCTTAATCTATGACACTATCCACTATGTGTAAACATTACTGTAATTATGACACCACCAACACAATTAATTACACTCACTGTCCCACAATACTATAGGTATTAATATATAATGAGTTGTCTAAAGAATGTCATTCGGTAGCCCTATTCAAAAAACACGGGTTCCTTTGCTTTGGAAATAATTACCGTATCAGAAGCCTCCTTGTGTATTCAATTTGCAGCGAGAAGGCTGGGCATAAGATAAGGGACATGCTACCATAATCAACGCCACCATAAGGATGGGCAAAATACAGTAATTATTGAATGCTAAGACCATCAATTTTACTATCAATATTTACTATAGGTAAATAAATTTCATGCCAAAAATCAAGGTGGTGGGGAAATTGTTGCCCAAACACTATAGATAAACATTGTCCCCCAACCAAATAAGATGCCCCAATTCAAAATCTTTCTCATTAGTTGGGCAATAGTAGGAAAAAACATTTCCATAAGGCTATCAGTCAAAAGGTTTGATGTTAGGAAGCATTGACATCATCAACAGGGAAAGCAACCAATACCCAGTCATAACGCATCTACCTCTAGGTCACCATGCGTCCACAATTGCGGTCTACATTCATGGCAGTTTATGGCCACTTTTAAGAGCATAGAGGGGAGGTAAGAGTCTGGGAATCATGAAGGTTCCGACTAGAATCAAGGAATGGTAAGGCTGTCATCACAAGTAGAAGTAAGCTGGGAATTTTTCCAAGACGAATTACTTTACAATTCTTGCATGATGGAAGCAAAGACATGCCACTCTTAATGCAATGACACTTATGAGAGAGTAGATTTAATATAAAAGTTTAGGTTAGATGATATTAATAACTATGACACCAGAATCACGAATTATCACCACTGCATGTGACACATTCGATAGAAACATCCACCATGACAGTCATTCAAAATAGTGACAAATGTCCCTCACCATATATGTATATGGGTAGATTCTTTAATTACAATTTATATACTAGAATTATTAAAAGATCGGAATGGATGGAGCCAATGCTAAGCAATAGAAATAAAAAATGTTATCTCTAATTTTCCGATAACATTGGTGTATTTTGTGGTTCCAATATATACATAAAATGCGGCCTAGTAGATAACCCATTCTAATAATATTTGAATAATCAACATTTGTGAGCCAGAATTAGTCATTACAGAATTATGCGCTCCTTGTTTCACTTGTCATGTAAAGCAGTTGCTTCGCTAGTCTTTCTGAATGAATAGAACTGCTACATTCAAATACACACTATAAAGAAACTGCTAAATTAGTCATGAAAGACGCGATCTAAATTATATCGCTGCCTCCAGAAATATCGCTACCCAATAAGCCAATATCGCTAACCATGAAGCTATAAAAAGACTGTGTAAACATTATGCGACCCGCATTATCGTTGTTTGTGAAAATGATGTGAAATCCATATCCTATGTAACTTTGTGTGAATAATATTATCGCTGGGGGCAATCATTGCACAATCAATATCCTATGTAAACCTGGTGTGATCAGTACTATCACTGTGTGAAAATATTGTGTAAACAATAACAAGGTTCTCGTCAAATGTGATCCACGCAGTAGTGAAGGAAATAGGAAATGTGTTAAAAGAAAAGTGAATCGTGGTGCGGAGAAAAATGTGTTACAACCATTACATAGTACCATTTGGAGAGTAAATCATTATTACAGTCATTGAACCATGCCAAACGCAGAGAAAAACATGTTACATTCCTTACACAGTACCATTCACAGAGCAATCGTTATTATAGTCATTAAACAATGCCAAACGCAGAGAAAGTCATGTTACATTCATTACACAGTAACATCCACAGAACAAATAGTTATTACAGTCATTAAACAATGCCAAACGTAGAGAAAAAACGTGTTATAACCATTACACAGTACCGTCACATCCAGGTATAAGGAATTAGTATTTCCTTTGCATGGGGTACCCAATAGAAACGCAGACAGGGATACCATCAGAACGTGGACAATGTTAATAAAAACCTTTTTCAATCGCCTAGGATACCAAAACAATAATGCACACTGTGATAAAAAAAAATGTTTTTCCATTTCTAGGGTACCAATACAAAAAAAGCAGACAATGGTAAGAGAAACGTAAGGATCCAATGGGAAGGTCTTGATATGATTGCAAGGGTTATATTAGTCAAGCCACAAAAAAAAACAAATGGGACACCAGATAATCCACATGCAGAGGTCGTTGCCAGATGGCAGAATCAACAATCAGCCAAGGACAAACATAAGGGTAGACAACTAATCGGTGCGTCCTCCACTCATCATTCTCTCACAGAAAAGAAGGGTGTTGAGATCCATAGGTCTTTTAATGCTAAGGTGATGACCGTAGATTAGGCTCCTGGCCGACTGCCCAGGTGAGGATTGAGGAGCTAAGGACGAAAGGCAAACAACCATTAAGGACACAATCAATCACAGCCAGGTGGTCAAGACATGTGGGAAAACGAAGGCCATATGAGTCAACAATCATCGAGCTAGGCTAAGAAAATTCTAGTCATCAAATTTTAAAAGTAACTCAATTTACTTCTGCATTAAATACGCAAATAAAAGCATAATTCCTAATACTATCTATCATACACAAATGAAGAGAGTGTATGTTGCCTGATCACCCGCTCTGAATGACGCCCCGTGCACTCCGAGCAACTCCTGCTTGTCGACTGATGAGACTTCACCAATATCTCCGAGCCAATGCTAGGGGTACTCTTCTTCCCCCTTATCCCCTCGAGTTGCAAAGGGACCACACACTATCTAGAGATTTTGACTAGCTCCCAGCTCGCCTCGCAAGGCAGAGATACCACTCCTCTCCGAGCTGGGTATCCCAACTCCCACAAGTAAATCAATCAAGTAGATATTTATGCAGTGTAACATTACACAAAAAGAATATCCACAACATCCATCACCTCCCTTCATTATATAGAGTTTTGTGGTTCCTTACATTCCAAAAATTCTCTTTTAGTTAAGTTTTATAATTAAATTCCTAAAAATTCCTCCCCATACAAATGTCACCCATCCCCTTTATTCCTCCATAAATTAACTTCCTTAATTAATTAATTATCTTTATTTCCCTCACCCACCTAGTGTTACTCCTAGGTGTCCCCAAATTTTCTTACAGGTTTTATTAGCTTTCCCCACTATTAAATTGCTAGTTTAGTTTAAATTAGAAAGCTCTAAAATGGTACATACTTTCCTAAGTTTGACTTTCCGTTTTTTCCCTTATGTTCCCTTTTTCGCTTTTTATGTTTACCTCTTTTCCTAGTTTCCTATTTTATTTTATTTTTGATTTTCCCTCTTTCCCATTTTTAATTAGAACTCAAAAAGGCAGGGGGAAATTAACCCTTTTTCCCTTTTCTCATTTAATTAGTATATTTTAAATTATCAAAGTAATAAAACAATTAATTCCCCTTTTTTAAAATTTTAATCCAACATATTTTTTTTTGAATAAATTAAATTTCTTACTCCCTTCATGTTACCAG
>JASDQU010348648.1:0-12294 GCA_032191745.1 Picea mariana
AAAGACTTGACTCGTGACTGTAGCAGTGGGACATCGGTATAGTATCTATCGATCCACGATCAACACACATCAAATTGTGACTGTAAAGAATTTGCACTAGGACGAACAACATTACGGGTCGGAGAATCCTCCATGCGAATGGTAAATTTATCACAGAGCTGGATACCAAGAAACTCTGGGTTGTCCTTTAGATAAGGAGGCAAATTATTAACATAGTTATAGGGTCGGTCAGGGTATAACCCGAATGACACGGGATCTTCTTCAGCAAGGAATTTGTCAATTTTTGAGTCTGAGCTTTCTCTCGCTTCAATCATGCTGATCATGTCTGCATGGGGGTTTGTTTTATTTCGAAGACTTTGAGAAATTAACTGACCAGCTCTTTTGTTTTTTAAATTGACATCAACACTGCCTTTTAACTTCTTTCCTGTAGATTTCTTCATAGTTTTAATACAATCTTTTGGATATGTAACCGGTCGACTGTCTTGTTGAATGGCCTTAGGGTAGCTCGAGGGTTCATTGTTAGGGGAAAAATCAAAATCCTAGAGAGGTGGTGGAGAGGTCGTTGGGTTCACAAGGGTTTCCTCAATGACTGGCTTATCTACTTATCCTAACTCAGGGTTGCCAAAACCATTTCGTGCAATGAACGAATCCCAACAGTCATTTTGTGAATTTAACTAGTGCATGAGGATGATTTTAATGAGGCCATGGTGAAACAAACTTGAATTTGACCTCTGTTTCCTAAATCTTTTCCCCATTTTATATAGACTTATGAGTAGATAATAAGGCATATTCAATGGAAACCAATAAAACTCATAAGCAAGCGTAAATGATATAGGAAAACAAGTCTGAATTGTCCCTCACACGTGATGAATTGCTTCAATATAGCAAGTAAATCATGCCACCTAGGTTTCAAGAATGAAATTGGCATACCTCGATCACAGCTAGTTATTTTTCGTGAGGTAAACAATAACGTCCAAGGGACTTCCGCCACTTTCACGTTTTTGAACCATTTCTAACCAACCACTGGAAATCTCGTGGATTGACTTAGGAAGTCTTCTGTTACTTCCAATTACACATCACCAATTTTTTCCCTACAACCATCAAAGGTTAAGGCAAACTCTCGGGCTACCTGAAGATTAAAACCCTAAAAATTTTCGATGAAAATATGCCAACCATTCCTTTCCAAATCTTCCCTAGCATTATCATACGAGAGCAGGGTTTGGATGCCATTCAGTTTGACCCTTACCACCGGAGCCATGTTGAACAGACTGGTAATTAACACACAACACATAGGTAGGGTTTGCAAAAAGGAAGCAGAGCCATAGCCCTGAGCCTTATCAATACATACTGTGATGATTCAAATGATGGGAAAGGTGTTTAATCAAAATGCGTGTGAAGCGTTTTGTGAAACCTGATACCATGCTAAGGAGTAATGGAACCCTGTACATTGTATGCTACCTTGGCATTGGGTACATGCTTGGACCAAAGCACTCTGAAAACATAGTGCGCGCATCATAGTTTGATTGCAAAGCTAGGTAGGTTTACAAAAATCGAATAGTCAAAAGTTTCATGAAAGAAATATGATCAAAAATCAAACCAAAATCCATACAAAAAAAATCGAATATCAAATGGTGGGGGTATTTCATTCATACAACCATAGATCTCTTAGGCATGCTTAGAATCGAAAGGGTCACAAAAAAGGAAAGAAACATGCTCATAGCAAGAAATCACAATTCTGTAATAAACCATATGCTTTCAATTAAATTTTAAAACAAAATAGTAATGATAGTTGCGAGTTTTCATGCTTTCAGTCATGAAAACAAAGCATGAATAGACGATAGGTAAAATGTGATGATTTACAACATGTTGTTTGGAGAGATGCTCATGAAGAGTAATAAAATTTCATAGACCCTGTGAAGGCATCTTATAATAAATAATAATCACATAATCACTGCCAACAACTTCTTAATATCGTCTTCAGGAAATCCTGAGGTTTTAGGGTCAAATTTGGGGAGTAACTGTTTTGCATGTCGAGGGAGGTTATGTACCCGTCCGAGGATTTCCAGATCATATTTGGCCAATGAAGGTTGATTATTTTGAGGTGGGTTTCCCCTTTCTTAATTATGATCAATATTATCCTCCATGTCGTCTGACTCCGAAGTTGAGGGATCTGAGCTAAACCCTTCCTCATTAGATTCAAAATCATCGGGCTTAGAGTAGTTACCAACTAGCCTTTCGGGGATCCGATTAAGGGGATGTTCAATATCAGTGAGGTTTAAATATAGTAGGTCTTCTACTATGTGAACAAAAACCTGGTCGGGGGTGTTGACCACTGGTATTCTTACTTCTTTTCTATGAGAAAGTAATAGAGCTAAGGTTAATGATCCAATTTATCGGGCGTAAGATCTTGTGATGCTTCTGAACTAGTTCAACTCGTCGTGAAGAAGAGAATAAGTCATTTAATGGAATAGAATTTAATCCTCTTTCTCAGTTGAGTTACTTGTTTCAGGAGTACTCAGTGTGTGTGGGTTATCATGAGAATGAATAGCCATGCATGTGGGTTGTTTTGAATCTATAGGTTGCACAAAATATTATAGCAAGAACCAAACCTGCCATAGAGGCCCAATTAGAATATTGTTCTATCTCTACTATCCATGACGAATATTGTTCTATATCTACTATCCATGCTGAATATTGTTCTGCATGTTGCCTGACTATGTCATGCAGGTCAACAAAGTTCTTGGGTGAGTCGAATTCTGGGAGGTCGATTTCTTTCAACTCCTAATTAATCTTTTCCCAACTCTTTTCACAATCAACCCACTTCTCCTGAATCTCCCACTGAGGCTCCTGGGCCATCTTTAGCCAATATTCAGATTCTTTCCTGATTCGATATATGTTGTTGTCCCTCATCACCCAAATTTCATCCTCTTCAATGTATCAACCCTTTTTAACCACGTTGATGTAATCGATCATTTCTACTACTTGGTGAGCCTTCTCATACCACCTGTCCATGCCCTTGTAGGTTTCTAGCACCATAAGGGTGTCTTCTTGGAATTTGGCTATACTTGCAGTGAAAAGGCGTCATTCATTCGTGAATTTGGCATAGGAATCTTGGAACTCACTTCTCAAAAACATCGTGACCTGTGCGGAGTCCTGATAGTATTTTTCCTAATGGCGCAAATGGTCAAACTCATTAAGTGTAGCAACTAGCTCCTTTTCATCTCGTCTTGCTCTATCCAATGTCGCATCCATGATACCCTCCCTGCACCGATAAGCTTAGACATCTTGGCGTGATCCGTTCTAAGAAACTTCTCCTTCGTAGTACTAAGGATCAAGTTTTCTAATGTGAGACTCCTCTTTTTAGTGATCCTATTCATGATGGTATTTCTCTTCCTATCATAGTAGATTTTGTGTATGTCGGTGACCTCATCAACTGGTTTGGCAATTTGTTTTTCTCACCAGGTTAGAGTATTTCCCAGGTGCTCGTTCATATGTATTTGTTCCAGAACTGGTTCCTGGACTTCTTCAATATGTCTCGATGGCTTGACCTCCATTTTATGTGCATGGACTGGTGAGCCATCGAATGAAATTGAAGATTCAGGGATAGGTCTGGTACTTACTTGGTAATCAGATGTCCGTGTGTTGATTTCTTGTTGTTTAACTTCCTCTTTCTGACCTCCCAATCCCATCTCATCCCTCAAGTTGTCCATTGGGGTTCCTGGTAAGTTGAGTAGCGCATTTGCTAAGGCACTTTCTCCCTCATGGTCGCTCTTCGTAAGGATTTGGATTGGAGCATCGAGACCTAGGGTAGATGCTCTCTAAGTTTCCTTTTCCTTTGTAATATGCACTAGAGTCACCAAGGATGCCTCTGAGATCTCCTCATCATCATAGAGGGTTATTAATTCTAACAAGGGGTTTGGTACACGTTTCCTACCTGGTGTCCTTTCTCTCTATGGATGGGTTGAAATTTCCCCTGATGATCTAATATGTGGTGGTGGAACTTCAGCGTTATCTGGCCTGGTGATTTCTTCATGTTGTATTGGCTCTAGGCCACTTAGCTCTCATATTATTTCGATTGAGTGATCAACGAGAATCCTCGACATCTCTACAAGGTCAGGGTCATTATGCAACTAATCAATGATTCTTTGTGCCCCTTCTAGCAAGATAAATCCTCTTCTTTGTTCCTCTGTAGTCTCTGTTGCTCCGATTTCTTCACTGGCTCTGAGGACTTCCTGATTCAACTACTCTATTGTCCCCACCTATTCATCCATGCTCATGGCCTTAAACTTGGTCATATTTTGGTTGGCCATCCTTTATACTACCTCTTCCCAGTCATGAGCACACTCTATGAAAATTTCGTCCTCAAATTTATCATGCGCATATGGACAACATGATGATGCCTCTAAAGCATGTTGGAGGACTAGACCTTTAGGATCATGCTTACAGAATCCGCCTGACAGGAACCTGATTTCAAGTTGACTCATCCCTTCTTGTTTGTCTTGAGCAGTGTCCTTTACCAAATAAAACCCCACATGGAAACTATAGGGTATGAAATACCACTTCTTTTTCTTGACTAGTGTGGAATTATATCCCTGTAGGATGGTCTGATAGAAGATTTCTCCTATAATGAGCCAGTTTGGGACATGAGCGGGCAGTGGATTTTGTGCTTCAGTGGCCCTGAACACCTTGATATAGGTTGAGTTTTCATCAAAATAATAGTGGCCTACCTTCGCTTAAATTTTTTTGGCTACTGTGGATAATCTCTATCATTCATTTTTAAATATAATAAAGTGAATACGAGCGATGAATTCATCGTAAATGAGTGTGTAGGAATTTTTTTACTTGTTCTCCCAAAGTATGTTGAAATAAATTTGAACAAGAAGCTCTGCAACATGCTAGCTTAAATTCATGACGGAGAAGACATTTATTGCACAGATCACATCGAGCAGGTAAGAGACCATGTGGAAAATGGGTGCCTCCCCTTCTTTCAGCCTCTGAGCCTACTGTACACAGATGCTCAATTGTTTGGAAATTATCGCTCCCTAGTTGAAGTTGCTTCCAGATATTTCCACTGTGTATGCCAAGGACATCCATGCTTCCAAAAACTTGGAGCAATCCTTCACTCCATATAGTCAGAAAATCAGAGCCATCGAGTAGATGTATGCCTCCCTCAGGTTGATTGTTCCATACTAGCCATTGCTATGGTTTGTAAACTTTTTTTCCTCCTTCCACCATGAGGCCGTCAACTAGCTGGTGTCATGGAATTCGTATAAATTCACCACAAAGCCTGTGTTTAGCTGCTCCTCTAGGTATCTGAGCTTGTAGTACTTCTAGACTTCTGTCGGGAGGAAAAATCCAACACTTCTGCCATTCCCATCGTTGATCAAGCACTTATGCACATCTGTATGGTCGATTATCCACTTCAAAACTTCTATGCAAGGGAAAATTGGGGTTATGCTGGCTGCCATGTGAAAATATGATTCTTGGATGTTTGGGAACACCTCGTCATCGAGTGCCCTTACATCTGGGTCGTTGTGTGGGACATAGTCTGGGTACTCCTCCCGGTTGATTCTGTTGAAAAGGTCCCCCCATTGTGGGAGAATTATTTTGGATCTGGTTCTTTCTTTTGTGTCACCGAAGACCGGAGGTTGGAAAAAGGATTTCTTTTTTTAGGTTTTTATGACCATCCCTACCTTGGGAGTGTACTCCAACTGTCTTGTTCTACCAAGAGAAGAACATTCACCTATTTCAAATTCCTTTAGCTTGAGTTCTCTTGGCGAACGTCTGGTGGTTGGATTTCTCGGCGACACTTTACCTGTATCTAGAACATAGTTAGAGACTGTGTGATAAATCCAATGCATATATAAATCACAACCCTCGAATTGAAAATCTTGAACACATACCTTTGTAGCATTTTTAACCTGGTTTTGATAATCTGAGGATCAACACAGTCTCAAAATTCTTTTTTTTCTTCTTCGGATGCTCTATAATTCAAACTTGTGCACAAAATGAAATTGTTCAAAAACGTTCTAGAGATTTAAATAGGGATGAACTTACCTTGTCACATCAGCCATTAAATTCGGGTTATGAGTGTAGTTCTATTAAATATTCAGCCAGATCTTCAAAGATGTTTAAAATTAAATTTGATTATGGGTTGACGAAGTGGGCGCGAGTTGTAACATGGCCTATCGGTGATTTTAAATTTTTATTGTTCAATTGGTGCATGAGGTAGCAACAAATGTTGGATGAAGTGTTAACTGGTCTATTAAATGTCATAATCCAATCGTATCTTATGCTGAAAGCATCCCATCATTTCACCAGTCTAGTTGGTGAGCCGAGGGTCACGATTCTTCTTCGAACACTTTTTGTTGATATCTTCTTGCAAAATATCCAATGCCGATCTATCTTGCTTTACATAGCTAATGTGGAAAATATGACTAGGAGGTGTGACTAGGATATGGGGAACCTTAATATGACTTGGGATGAAACCAGGTTATGTGACACCCCTACATGACAAAGACACGTGGAACTCGAGACCAGCGTCTTCATTTTCTCGTGTTAATCAGAATCGAGACTTTCATTAAGCTACACGTTCTAAAACCCGATCCTATCTTGTCGACACCAAAAAGTATCAAGGATCGGTGATCGATGATAAACCTACCCAAGTGCTCCCAGGTCGACTCTCTTGAATAAGTCCCAATGCTAAAAGTGTATAAGGGATCGACGATAGACAGTTTCTTTAATGTAGAATTTTTTTTTTGTTTTAATATTTTTTAGGTTTTCCCCGACCCCGAGCAAGCGCATCATTCATCTACTATCGATAATTTATTTATTGATTTTTTCAATGTATATCCCTCCTGTATTTTGTCGATGTCGATGGGGATTGAATATCTCT
Organism: Picea mariana; assembly: GCA_032191745.1. NCBI lineage: Eukaryota > Viridiplantae > Streptophyta > Pinopsida > Pinales > Pinaceae > Picea > Picea mariana. The sequence goes on from JASDQU010348648.1 coordinate 6,896, forward strand.
TGAAAATTCATGGAGAATAACTCATGAAAACCAACTCCGCCTTCTGTTGATGCTGATGGTGCATCGAAAATCGATGATTGGTGTAATTGTGGGGCCACTTTACCTTCCTGAATTTTTTCGACGTCGAAGATAAGAACATTAGGTGCAATGTTAGCTGTAGATTCTTAGTTAGGATGTCAAGTTCTTTTAGACACAAGATTTTATTTAGAAATTTCAACCATTATGACCTGATTGATAAGAGTTATAAAAACAAAACAAAATAAACCATCCCCCAAAGTGAACCCAAATTAGACAGTAAAAGAAAACAAGTGGTACCCAAAAAGTCATAAAATTTCACAAGGCTTTTAGGGTGTGTTGAGCACTCAACACAACCATTGCAATTGATATTTTAGTAGGTTAATAGATTCAAGTTCTTGGAATCATTTATGTAGCATTGCATTAATTATGTTTCTATAGCATTGTAGTAATTTTCTTAAAATCATTCTTGTAGTAGAGCACTAAGAAGTTGTAATTCCATTTGTTCATTTAGAAATTAGTCATAAAATAAATCATGCATATATAGTGTATGCACTTCATAAATTTACGAATCATGGATTCATGAATTTAATGTAACATAGTTCAATCAATTGAAATGAATGATTCCATATTTGAAGATGATCCCATTTGAATCCTTGTATGGAAGTAGGTGTAACACACATGTGAGTTGGGATAATCTAGTTGATAGACCCACCATTGGGTCAAATATTCTTAGGGAAATGGAAGAGAAGATGGTGAAAATAAAGAATAATTTAGGGGTTGCATAGGATAGGAAGAAAATTTATGTGGACAAAGGTAGAACACATAGAGAATTTAGAGTGGGCGAGCATGTCTTCTTGAAAGTGGAAGGTAAAAATATTTCAATAAATTAGGAAAATAACCAAAAATAGAAACAATATATTGTGGAGCATTTGAAATCTGGTCTTGTTACATACATGCCTACACTACCTGCATCCATGTACATTCATAATGTGTTTCATGTGTCTTTTCTTAAAAAGTATGTGCCTAGTCCTAATCATGTAATTGATTGGATTGTGATCCAAGTGGAGCACAAGGGGGGCTTCTAGGTCCATCCAATGTGTATATTTGATAGGAAGTTCAAAGTTCTTAGGAACTACTCCATTAGTCTTGTAATGGTCCAATGGAACTACTATGGTCCTAAAGATGCTACATGGGAGCACGAGGATGTCATGTAAGAGGATTACACACAAATTTTTGAATACTTTTGATTGTACATTTGTATATAATTCACCGAGGATGGTGCATAAATAAGGGGTAGGGGAATGTAATACCCCTAGGTTGACTCCTATGTAGCAAATGTGTATATGTACATATGTTTTTATAGGCTGGTAAGCCAAGATGTTTTGGGCTAAAGTGCCTATGTAAATATGTTTGGGGCTATAGTTCATGTGTGATATTAGGTTGGAGATCTTGTATGTTGAAAGGCCAATGAGACTAGAAATTTAAATTATAATCACACTCATATAATCAATAAAATACACCCTACAATACTACATATGGGCAAATTATTCCACAAAATTTTCCCACATTTCCATTATTTTCATTTTTTTTTAAATAGGGCGGGATTTTCGGCGATATTGCCATGAAAGTTCGTCGATATTGCCACGAATAGGATTTTTTAATTTGGGTGGGATTTTTGTAGTTGTTTCCATGAAACTTCATCGCTATTTCCACAAATGTTCATCACTATTGCCACGAAAAATTTTGCCTATCTCAAAAATCATCTGCTAACGGCTAGTTGACTAGTTGATCTATATATACCTAACTTTAAAAGACTTTGTGACACAATTGATATAGTTGTGACACTATTCATGGATTTTGTTTGAGTTCTTTTATTTTTTCCATCACCCACCGGTTGAAAAAATCCAATTCTCGATCTACATAGCTCGGATTTTGAACTTGCAAGGTTAGTATGTTTTTTTTTTATGTACTCATTTAACTTGTAAATTTTTGTTCAAATGTTGAAATTTCATGCAGCTTGTTTTTTCCTTGATAATATATTATATGTGTAGTACCATATTTCATGTCATTGGTTTTTGGATATAGTTAGCATATTCTATGGAAATTCATGTGAAATGTCAAGAAAAATATTTTCCGAAGAAGTATTTTAAGAAGAGGGAAAATCACTCCATCAATAAGTCAATTCAAACATTAAAAACTGATGTCATTATCAATATAGATTAATTTGAGACTACAATTCATTATGTAAATTTAATACTTATTACAAAACCACCAACTCATAACAACTTTACTGGTTGGACTAATGTTTGAAATAGAAAGTCATGGAAAACAAATCCTCTTAAGTCTAATTCTATCCCTTAGATACCTTGTTAGGTCTCTAACTTTTGTGTTTCTATGTTGTTGTGCCTATATATATTAATGTCATATTTTTAGTCTAGTAATAGGTTAGGTTAGTCATATAACATTGTATTCTTATATGTGATGTTGTTTCTCTCAATTTTTTTATCATCACATGCAATTCTAGATGTAGTGATTAACTCTAGTTTGTATTTGATGTAACTTGTTTATACACTATTAATAAGGAGTAGCTAAAATATAAAAAATTCATGATGAAATCTGCGATAACATGATGAAATCTACTAGTCAGACAATGAAAAATGAGAACATGCCAAAGTGCATTAGAAAATAAAACCATGACCACTATAAGTAGCATAAAATTGTGACCATTGTATGTAGATGCAAATCAACACATCATAATTTAAACCAACCCAACCCAATTTTGGATGACAAGTGGTTGGAATTCTTTTTTTAGTGGTGAATTTCAAAGATTGAAATTTTGTCTACAAAACAACTTAGAGGCTAGTGTATTATGTCAAGTGATTCAAGTTTGAGAAATTTTGACCACTTTCATTAAATGGTGTGTAACTATTTTTCATGGTGTGTATCAGGAAGATGAGATACATAGATTGATCCAAGACACATTTTCACCAATGGATGAGGACAACCAGGATGATAGTCATGATGTTGATCCTCTACTCGAAAAGTCATGTCAACCTCTTTATGAAGGCTCAACAACAAATATTTTATCTGCTATATTGTTGTTGGTCAACTTGAAGGTTTTGAATGGTTTATCACACACATGCCTCACACGGATACTAAGGTATTTAATTTGTTAATTATTTATGCCTGCATGTTCACAAATACTTAAAAGGTTCAATTTTTTCCTATATTGCTATTGTTTTCTAATTTGTAAATTAGTATGTTGGATGCAATATTGATGATTAATATTGTTTACATTGACTTATCGTTTTGAATTTTGTAGATTGTTAGGTGAATTTCTATTACCGACATCAAATATTTTTCCACGCAGATATCGAGAAATATTTGTTATTATGAAAGAAATTGGAATGGACTATCAAGCTATTGATGCAAGTCCTAATGATCATGTAATATACTATGGACAATATGCATTAGAAAATGAATTCCCACAATGTCAAATAAGTATATATCGAACCGATAAAGCATCAAAGAAAGTGCCTCACAAAGTTCTTCGTTATATTCTGATAATTCCACATTTCCAGCGGTTGTTCAAGTGCCAAACTATAACACAGTTTATGGATTTCCATGCAAAGAACAGAGGTCGAAACGATGTTCTTCGAATGCCCGCAGATGGTTCCGCATTGAAGTACATCGAAGAAAAGTGGCCAATTTTTAAAGAAGAACCTCGAATGTTAGAATTTCCTTGGGAGATGATGGTGTCAATCCATTTGGAGAGCTTCGTTCTACGTACTTAGTGTGGCCTGTTCTTGTTATAAACAATAACCTTCCTCCTTAGATGTCAATCAATAGAGAGCACAGAATGTTGGCAATTATTGTTCTAGGTATTCAATTATCTTTTATTTTCTTTAAAGTATGAAAAAATATTTCATTTCTTTATTTCGTGCATGGTAATTATTTATTTTATATATAACAACATATAGATAAGTATAATTAATCATGGAGTATGTTGAACCAATTAGGTAGGTACCAGGTTAAAGATATGAACGTATATATTGAGCCTCTTATCGATGAGTTATTGAAGTTATGGGTTGGCGTCACTATCTATGACATCTCTAGACCAATAGGGAAAAAACGATTTCAATTCCATGGAATACTATCATGGACAATTCATGATGCTCCCGGGTTAACACATTTTTGTAGTATATTGTTACTTTATTTTGTGATTTAATATTATATATATTTATTGAAAATATCATGCATAATTTTAAATTGTAACTCTAATTTGACGCTACCTTAATTCATATATCTTGTAGGTCTTCAAACAAAGGGTAAATTTGCATGCCCATTTTGTGGTCCAAGGATAAAATCTCGTCGTTTAAGGAGTTTAGGAAAGTAAGTGTTTGATGAGTATAGGCACTTTCTGCCTAAGAACCATAGTTATCGAACTACAAACAAAGCAAAATTCAATGGTAAAGAAGAAAATGGAAAAAAACCACGAAGAATGACACCTTGCCTATGGAAGTTGGAATATATTACAAATCGTCAAGGTATGAAAATTATTTATGTATGACATATTATATAAATATTTGGTTAATTTCATTAGTATTAATTTCATTTTATCGCATTAATTAGTGTTAATTTCAATTTATTGATGTTTTATGAATGTCATTAAGGCAAGATTGGGCTTCCACGAGGAATGAAAAGTTACTCGATGCAATTCAGTAGATTTCCATACTATGAGCACCTAGAAATAGTTCATCTGTTTGATACAATCCATATCGGGAAGAACATAACGGACTTGTTATGGAGAATATTAGATGAAAGGACTAACAAAGAGAGAATTGGAAAGATTTGTTCTAACATCCAGGAAACTAATCACACATTGCAAAGTGTTATTATTAATTATAATGGCGATGGTTGTGAATAGAATACTAGTCTTCCTTGGTTATTGATGTAGCAACAGAGAAATATTCTAAACGAGGTCATTCGAAAAATTAGGTTTCTGACAGGGTTTTTGTCGAAAATACAAAATATCTTAACGAAAAAAGGTGATTTTGGTCAGGTTAAAACACATGACTGGAATACATTCATTAAGGTAATTAGTAGGTTATAATATATTTCCTTATTGGTACGCATTTTTTGGAAAAAAATAATAATTATTTGTTTTTTGTTACAGTATGTTCTACCTTTATCTCTCCCAGATGACTTTGACAACAACATAAAACAAATTATTTATGTACTTGGAAAATACATGAGGTAAGTATTGTTTTATAAGGAAAATGTACTTCTTATGTGATTTGTAGAGGCACTTATTGACATATTATGTTTTATCTGCAAATTTATGTATGCTTTGATATTATTTTATTGCATCAACATTTGTA
>JASDQU010348651.1:0-10429 GCA_032191745.1 Picea mariana
ATGATGAGACAGGAGATCCTTTCAAAATGTTGTTTGAGGAAGCCCTCACGCAATAGAGGAACGAGATGATGGATAGTTTCGCACAAATCCTTTGGTGGCTACCAACAGGTGACACATCTTCCTCGAGTGGAGGCGTCGCCCCCTTCAAGGTAAAAATAAACTTCGATATTCCTATATTTGAAGGTCAGATAGACGCAGATGTTTTAGACAAGTGGTTGAATCTACTAGAAGGGTATTTTTTTGTCCATAACTTTTTGAATAGAGAAAATATTACTTTTGCGCACCTCAAAGTCGTTCCCCATGTCAAAGATTGGCAGGAAACTTTTTGTGAGAAAAAGGAAATAGAGGAACCCTCATTATTTACAGTCACGGCCACCTGGGAATCCTTCAAGGATGATATTAAGGAACAATGCTACCCTGTCGGAAGTTATGATGACTTGTATACCAAATGGATCACACTACGACAAGAAAGAGACCAAGCAGTGCTAGAGTTCACAAATATCTTTCATACCTTGCGCACCAAGTTGGGTATCAAAGATTCAAAGCGAAATTTGGTGATCAAGTATTGCAGTGCTCTACATAGATACATACAGACCGAAATGGAAATTTTGGACATCTCATCTTTGGGTGCGGCCTACCGATATGCCATCAAAATCAAGAAGAAGCTCAAACAAAAGATGTGGAAATGTGGGCCTGAGAACCCCCCACAACAAAATCCAGGAAATGGGAACCCCAACCCACATAACAAAGGACATAGAAAATATGGACAGTGTCAAGAAAACTAGTTCAAGCCGCAAGCAAAGAAGGACACCAAAAAAACAAAGAAAGATAACGGGAAGTGGTGCGACTTCCATAAGAGCCCTTGGCATAACACTATTGATTGCCACTCAAATCAGTCATTGGTGGCCGAAGTGAAAGCTTCTAAATCAGATGCAAGTTCTGACTCTAAGTCAGAACCAGAAAGGGGAATATGGATCATTGGCATAGTACCCAGTGCCACCATTGCTACCACCAAGCTCCATCCTAGTGAACCAGATGAGCTAGAAGAAGGTGATTGCCTCTTCCATTCACAGATGTGGGTGAAAGGCACCCCACTGCACTTCATCGTTGATAGAGGTATCCAGAAGAACCTCATCTCAGCAGAGGTCATCAAGCGGCTAGCCCTGTCGACAACATCGCACCCACAACCCTACACCATTGGATGGCTCAATCAAGGAAGTGATCTCTGCATCAGCCAAAAGTGTCATCTATCGTACGACATCAAGCCCTTCAAATACAAGGTATTCTATGATGTTGCTCCTCTCGAAGTTTGTAATGTTCTTTTGGTCCAAACTTATTTATGGAAATGTCATGTTGTATATGAGTCTAGGCCTCGTAGTGTTATTATTACTTTGAACGGGAAATTGTACAAGATACCTGAGGCAGTCCCTCCTAGTGTTATTTCCTTGATCTCTACCAAGCAATGTAGGAAGGTCATCTTTCAGACTGGGAAATTTGTCTTCTTCATGATTCACTCTCAAAGTGAGCGAAAGATCGTAGCCACATCCAGGGCCTCCGCAACCGATCTCTCCACACAACAGAAGCAAGTGGATAAGGTCATGGAAGAATACTCATGTATCTTCTCTTCTCCTACCAGGGTACCTCTGCATTGTCAGGTCAAGCATCCCATCGATCTGACCCCAGGTGCACCGCTACCGAATGGGACAGTCTACCGCCGCTCTTTGTTTGAGAATGAGGAGATCAAGAGGCAGATCAAAACGGGAGGATATGCATTCTACAACATGCTTTTAGTTTGGAGCACAATTAAGAGGAGATGTGGAATTTTCAATGGAAATTTAAGGTGGCAAATCCATTTAAGAAACCTTAAATCTTTAAATTTTAAATTCGAAATTTTAATTTGAAGTTTTAATTCGATTTTTTTTATTTTTTAACAAAATTTGTATTTTTTTTAATACACTTCATCGTGTGCACATATGGATATGGATTTGTTATTTAAAAAAATAAAAAATATGGTTGTTAGAATTCTATATGTAAATTGTGTTTTGAAACTTTATATATAGTTTAAATCTAGAAGGCTAACAACAACATTATGAAAAATTGGGAAAACTTGCATTCTCTGGAATACAATTTTTTGTTAAAAAGGAAATTTAAAGTTTAAAGTTGATCCAGGTGGATATTGGTGGACATCCACCTTTTCCAACTGGCTCAAAACAATTTTCTGATAATTTTGGTAATTTACTATTTTTAGCAGTTTTTAACTTACGGGGCCATTTTGAGGGCCTAAATGAAGGTTTTTCAGGTCGAGATTCTCAATGATACTTAAAGGCTCTAATTGAGCCCCCAAAATGAATCTCCTCGATGATACGTTTTCAACGACCTATCATGCGCCCCAAACAGAGATCGTATGCAAAAGTTACGACCCTGAGAAGTTGATGTACTAACTTATCCAAATAGGGCCCACATAACTTTTGGTGCTTCATCTCCTTGGGTTAGGTTTTTTGGATGTATAGGGTGTGTGACATTCCATTTTATTGTAAAAAAGGTCTTCAAAGCCTCATTGTAATCATCTTCTTGCGAATGAATGCAACCGTCACATCTCTTCTCAGAGATAAGCTGTCACCATTCCAAAAAGTTTGTTTTCCGCTGCATTTTACTATTTCAGCTTATTTCCTTATTGAATAGAAAACCAGTTTTATTGTATCTCTATTATTTTGTGTTAAGAATATTTTAATAATATTTATTCATTTAGTTATGCTCATAAAATCTGAATCAGTGGTATCAGAGCCGTCTGCTCCTTGTCGTCTTAATGCATGTCCCCAATGAGGTCAAGGTACAAAGAATTGAGTTTGAGCTTGTTTTTCTTGAGGACAAAAGCTCTTGCATGCCCAAGCGACCTCTCATGGCACGAGAAAAGAAATATGACAAGACAGGAGATCCTTTCAAAATGTTGTTTGAGGAATCCCTCACACAACAGAGGAGCGAGATGATGGATAGTTTCGCGCAAATCCTTTGGTGGCTACCAACAGGTGACACATCTTCCTCGAGTGGAGGCGTCGCCCCCTTCAAGGTACAAATAAAATTTGATATTCCTATATTTGAAGGTCAGATAGACGCAGATGTTTTAGACAAGTGGTTGAATCTACTAGAAGGGTATTTTTTTGTCCATAACTTTTTGAATAGAGAAAATATTAATTTTGCGCACCTCAAAGTCGTTCCCCATGTCAAAGATTGGCAGGAAAATTTCTGTGAGAAAAAGGAAATAGAGGAACCCTCATTATTTACAGTCACAGCCACCTAGGAATCCTTCAAGGATGCTATTAAGGAACAATGCTACCCTGTCGGAAGATATGATGACTTGTATACCAAATGTATCACACTACGGCAAGAAAGAGACCAAGCAGTGCTAGGGTTCACAAATATCTTCCATACCTTGCGCACCAAGTTGGGTATCAAAGATTCAAAGCGACATTTGGTGCTCAAGTATCGCAGTTCTCTACATAGATACATATAGACTTAAATGGAATTTTTGGACATCTCATCTTTAGGCGCGACCTACCAATATGCCATCAAAATCAAGGAGAAGCTTAAACAAAAGACACGGAAATTTGGGCCTGAGAACCCCTCACAACAAAATCCAGGAAAGGGCATCCCCAACCCACATAACAAAGGACATAGCAAATATGGACAGTGTCAAGAAAACCAGTCCAAGCTGCAAGCAAAGAAGGACACCAAAAAGACAAAGAAAGATAACAGGAAGTGGTGCGACTTCCATAAGAGCCCTTGGCATAACACTATTGATTGCCTCTCAAATTAGTCGTTGGTGGCCAAAGTGAAAGCTTCTAAATCAAATGTAGGTTCTGACTTTGAGTCAGAACCAGAAAGGGGAATACGGATCATTGGCACAAAACCCAGTGCCACCGTTGCTACCACCAAGCTCCATCTTGGTGAACTAGACGAGCCAGAAGAAGGTGAGCACCTCTTCCATTCACAGATGTGGGTGAAAGGCACCCCATTGCACTTCATCGTTGATAGTGGTATCCAGAAGAACCTCATCTTAGCAGAGGTCATCAAGCGGCTAGCCCTGCCGACAACAACGCACCCACAACCCTACACCATTGGATGGCTCCATCAAGCAAGTGATATGTGCATCAGCCAACAGTGTCGTCTATCGTACGACATCAAGCCCTTCAAATACAAGGTATTGTGTGATGTTGCTCCTCTCGAAGTTTGTAATGTTTTTTTGGTCCAACCTTATTTATGGAAACGTCATGTTGTATATGAGTCTAGGCCTCGTAGTGTTATTATTACTTTGAACAGGAAATTGTACAAGATACCCGAGGCAGTCCCTCCAAGTGTTATTTCCTTGATCTCTACCAAGCAATGTAGGAAGGTCATCTCTCAGACTGGGAAATTTGTCTTCTTCGTGATTCACTCTCAAAGTGAGCGAAAGATTGTACCCACATCCAGGGCCTCCGCGATCGATCTCTCCACACAACAGAAGCAAGTGGATAAGGTTGTGGAAGAATACTCATGTATCTTCTCTTCTCCTACCAGGGTACCTCTGCACTGCCAGGTCAAGCATCCCATCGATCTGACCCCAGGTGCACCGCTACCCAATGGGATAGTCTACCGCCACTCTTTGTTTGAGAATGAGGAGATCAAGAGGCAGATCACAACGGGAGGATATGAATTCTACGACATGCTTTCAATTTGCAGCACAATTAAGAGGAGATGTGGAATTTTCAATGGAAATTTAAGGTGGCAAATCCATTTAAGAAACCTTAAATCTTTAAATTTTAAATTCGAAATTTTAATTTGAAGTTTTAATTCGATTTTTTTTATTTTTTAACAAAATTTGTATTTTTTTTAATACACTTCATGATGTGCACATATGGATATGGATTGTTATTTAAAAAAATAAAAAATATGGTTGTTAGAATTCTATATGTAAATTGTGTTTTGAAACTTTATATATAGTTTACATCTAGAAGGCTAACAACAACATTATGAAAAATTGGGAAAACTTGCATTCTCTGGAATACAATTTTTTGTTAAAAGGGAAATTTAAAGTTGATCCAGGTGGATATTAATGGACATCCACCTTTTCCAACTGGCTCAAAACAATTTTCTGATAATTTTGGTAATTTACTATTTTTAGCAGTTTTTAACTTATGCATTTTGAGGGCCTAAATGAAGGTTTTTCAGGATTGAGCTTCTCAATGATACTCAAAGGCTCTAATTGATCCCCCAAAATGAATCTCCTCGATGATACATTTTCAATGAGCTATCATGTGCCCCAAACAGAGATCGTATGCAAAAGTTACGACCCTAAGAAGTTGATGTACTAACTTATCCAAATAGGGCCCACATGACTTTTGGTGCTTCATCTCCTTGGGTTAGGTTTCTTGGATGTATAGGGTGTGTGACATTCCATTTTATTGTAAAAAAGGTCTTCAAAGCCTCATTGTAATCATCTTCTTGCGAATGAGCGCAACAGTCACATCTCTTCTCAGAGATAAGATGCCACCATTCCAACAAGCTTGTTTTCCGCTACATTTTACTATTTCAGCTTATTTCCTTATTGAATAGAAAACCAATTTTATTGTATCTCTATTATTCTGTGTTAAGAATATTTTAGTAATATTTCTTCATTTAGTTATGCTCATAAAATCAGGATCAGTGGTATCAGAGTGGTCTGCTCCTTGTTGTCTTAATGCATGTCCCCAACGAGGTCAAGGTACAAATAATTGAGTTTCAAGCTTGTTTTTCTTGAGGACAAAAGCTCTTGCATGCCCAAGTGACCTCTCATGGCACGAGAAAAGAAATATGATGAGACGGGATATCCTTTCAAAATTTTGTTTGAGGAAGCCCTCATGCAACAGAGGAATGAGATGATGGATAGCTTCACGCAAATCCTTTGGTGGCTACCAACAGGTGACACATCTTCCTCGAGTGGAGGCGTCACCCCCTTCAAGGTACAAATAAACTTTGATATTCCTATATTTGAAGGTCAGATAGATGCAGATGTTTTAGACAAGTGATTGAATCTACTAGAAGGGTATTTTTTTGTTCATAACTTTTTGAATAGAGAAAATATTACTTTTGCGCACCTCGAAGTCATTCCCCATGTCAAAGATTGGCAGGAAACTTTCTGTGAGAAAAAGGAAATAGAGGAACCCTCATTATTTACAGTCACGACCACCTGGGAATCCTTCAAGGATTCTATTAAGGAACAATTCTACCCTGTCGGAAGTTATGACGACTTGTATACCAAATGGATCACACTACGGCAAGAAAGAGACCAAGCAGTGCTAGAGTTCACAAATATCTTCCATACCTTGCGCACCAAGTTGGGTATCAAATATTCAAAGCGACATTTGGTGCTCAAGTATCACAGTGCTTTGCATAGATACATACAGACCGAAATGGAATTTTTGGGCATCTCATCTTTGGGCGCGGCCTACCGATATGCCGTCAAAATCAAGCAGAAGCTCAAACAAAAGACGCGGAAATTTGGGCCTGAGAACCCCTCACAGCAAAATCGAGGAAAGGGACGCCCCAACCCACATAACAAAGGACATAGAAAATATAGACAGTATCAAGAAAACCAGTCCAAGCCGCAAGCAAAGAAGGACACCAAAAAGACAAAGAAAGATAACGGGAAGTGGTGTGACTTCCATAAGAGCCCTTGGCATAACACTATTGATTTCCACTCAAATCAGTCGTTGGTGGCCGAAGTGAAAGCTTCTAAATCAGATGCAGGTTCTGACTCTGAGTCAGAACCAGAAAGGGGAATACGGATCAATGGCACAGAACCCAGTGCCACCATTGCTACCACCAAGCTCCATCCTGGTGAACCATATGAGCCAGAAGAAGGTGAGCGCCTCTTCCATTCACAGATGTGGGTGAAAGGCACCCCACTGCACTTCATCATTGATAGCGGTATCCATAAGAACCTCATCTCACCAGAGGTCATCAAGCAGCTAGCCCTGCCGACAACATTGCACCCACAACCCTACACCATTGGATGGCTCCATCAAGGAAGTGATCTCTGCATCAGCCAACAGTGTCATCTATCATACGACATCAAGCCCTTCAAATACAAGGTATTGTGTGATGTTGCTCCTCTCGAAGTTTGTAATTTTCTTTTGGTCCAACCTTATTTATGGAAACGTCATGTTGTATATGAGTCTAGGCCTCGTAGTGTTATTATTACTTTGAATAGGAAATCGTAAAAGATACCCGAGGCAATCCCTCCTAGTGTTATTTCCTTGATCTCTACCAATCAATGTAGGAAGGTCGTCTCTCAGACTCGGAAATTTGTCTTCTTCGCAATTCACTCTCAAGGTGAGCGAAAGATCACAGCCACATCCAGGGCCTCCACGATCGATCTCTCCACACAACAGAATCAAGTGGATAAGGTCGTGGAATAATACTCATGTATCTTCTCTTCTCCTACCAGGGTACCTCTGCACTGCCAGGTCAATCATCCCATCGATCTGACCCCAGGTGCACCACTACCCAATGGGACAGTCTACCTCCGCTCTTTGTTTGAGAATGAGGAGATCAAGAGGCAGATCCAAGAACTTCTCCTTAAGGCGCACATCTATCCCATATCATTACCTTATGGGATCCCAATCGTGCTGGTGCAGAATAAAGACAAGACCTGGTGACTCTGCATTGATTACCGGGCCCTGAATAAAATCACAATCCAAAACCGATACTTGATTCCCTGAATTGATGATCTCGTTGATCAGCTCACGGGGGCCAAATACTTTAGTAAAATTGATCTAAATTCTGGCTACCACTAGGTCCCAATAGAATAGACAAATGTATGGAAGACCACCTTAGAGTCAAAAGAAGGTCTTTTTTAATGGTTGATCATGCCCTTTGGTTTGACAAATGCTCCAACAACTTTTATGATGATGATGGATGATATCCTACGACCTTTCACCAATAATTTTTTAGTGTTGTATCTAGATGACATGCTCATATACATCAAGACTTGGGCGGAACACTTGCAACATATTTAACAGGTTCTGCACACCCTGTGGCAACACAAACTATATGCAAACTTTGAAAATTTCTCCTTCGGCATGGACAGGGTCCATTACTTAGGCTACATCATTGATCAACATGGTGTGCATGTGGATCTAGACAAGATATAGATGATCTGTAACTAACCATCCCTAACCACACTCACTGAACTTTGGAGCTTCTTGGGCCTCGCCAATTTCTATCACAGGTTTGTGTTGGGATTCTCTCATATAGCATGGGCCCTCGGCCAAGTAACCAGGGGTGGCGTTAAGGAAATATTTGTGTGGGTCCTGTCCCTACAACAAGACTTTGAGGACTTCAAGAATCTTTTTTTCTCATCCCCATTACTTTCATTACCAGACCTTCAACATCCCTTTGAGATCGAGACAGATGCTTCAGACTATGTTGTGGGCACCGTTCTCACTCAACACGACCACCTCATGGCATATCATAGTGAGACACTATCAGATGTTTTTTGTAAGTACCCTAATTACAACAAAGAAATGTACTCCATTGTGAAAGCCTGCCTCCAGTGGAGAGATTACATTCTTGGGAAGGAGACAATCATCCACACTAATCACAAGCCAGTACAGTTCATGCAGACCCAAGGAAAATTGCAGAATGACCACCATAAGAAGTGGTCCACATACTTACAACAATTCCACCTCAACATCAAGTATAAAATAGGAAGTACCAACCGAGTTGTTGATTGCCTCAACTGACCTTCAGTCGCGACACTCACCACGGTGCTATATTCATGCAACCATGAGACCTCTGGATTGCCCCACCTCTACGATACAGACCCTAACTTCTCCACCAGCTACCAAATGTTGGGCTCCAACTCAGTGGTCCCTAATTTCGATCTTCAAGATGAGTTGTTGTGTCGGGCCATCTCTGTGTTCCATAAAGTGAGTGTGAAAAGATGATTTGGGAAGCTCACTACAGTTGGGTGGTAGGACACTTTGGCATCGAAAAGACAATGGCAGTGTTGTAGAAACATTTCTACTAGTCGAAACTTCAACAGGATGTCAGCAAGTATATCGGGTCATGCACTGGCTGCATTATTGTTAAACCGACCACAAAGAAACATGGCATGTACACCCCTCTGCCTACTCCTGACATCTCATGGGAATCCATATTAATGGACTACATGTCAGGCCTCCCGTCCACCAAGAGGGGAAATGACTGTGTTTTTGTGATTGTTGATCGCTTTGTCAAGATGGCGATTCTAGCCGCCTACAAGAAGAACATCACAGCAGAAGCCACTACCAAGATCTTCTTTGAACGAGTATGGGTACATTTTGGGATCCCAAAAACCATTATCTCAGACCGTGACAATCAGTTCCTCAGCACATTTTGGTCAAGCCTCTAATCACTTTTGGATACCAAGCTCACCAAATCCACTGCCTTCCACCCCCAGACAGATGACCAAACTGAGGTCGTCAATCGGATGAGCGTACATATCCTGCACATGTACAATTAAAAACACCCCTGCACAGGGGATGAGAGTCTTCCCTATGTCCATCATAGCTACAATCGAGCCCTACATAGCTCAACTAGCCACAACCCCTTTCAGGTGGGGTTGGGATTCCAACCATTGGGCCCCATGGATGTTGCACTACCCCCAACGACCACCTTGTTTGACTCATCCCCTACTCCACCAGCAGATGACAAAGCCACAAGGTTCACTGAGCAGCCAACACATCCACCAAGAGGTTCAGGATATTCTACATAAGTCTAACGCCAAGTACAAGCAGTTCCATGATCAACATCGGGTGCCACATAAGTTTCAGGTGGGCGAAAAAGTTTGGTTGCACTTGCAGAAAGAATGCCTTACAGGGCTCCATCAGAAGCTTCTCCCACTTCGTTATGGGTCATACACCATCACCAAGGTTGTGGATGACAATGCTTTCGAGCTCAACATTCCCCCTTTCCTTGGCCTGCACCCAGTCTTCAACGTGACTCTCCTTCAACCATATTTCCCACCATATCTTTGTTATTATGTGTTAAGCATCTTTTAATAATCTATATTCATTTCGTTTTGCTCATAAAATCCTAATCAAAAGTTGAAATATATATATCTATATATATAATAATTCAATTTAGTCCAGTGGTTTAACTTGAGTGGTTGATTACAACGAATTACAAGTAGGAGGTCATGGGTTCAAGTTCCCAATTGGTTTCATCTATGGATATTATGGGCCTCACTCGATGTCCCCATCAAGTTAGGTTGTCAAAGATGCAATCGGCCAATTTACCCCAGGTACCATGCTCGAAATTAGGAGAAGTTCTCAAAGGGTTTCATGGGATGTGCATTCCATCAGAAATAATAATAATAATAATAATTTAAGGTCATAACATAGCTAGACATCAAATTGTCATATGATATTCC
>JASDQU010348654.1:0-12293 GCA_032191745.1 Picea mariana
CCGAATTTTGCCCATCCTGTTACCAAATTTTGATAAAGTGCTTCGGAAGGAGTAGATTCGAAGCAGAAGGACTCCGACAGATGCCTGCTAGAAGTTGAAGTGTTCGGCTCAGTCTTCTCTCCCACCTCTGATGCTATCCATCCTTTATGTAACATCTCAGTGTTCGGCTCAGTCTTCTCTCCCTAATGCTATCCATCCGGTTACCTCTAATGCTATCCATCCTTTATGTAACATCTCAATTTCTACCATTTCTTCGGTCAAACGCGTAACTTATAATAACTACTATAAAGTGCTTCGGAAGCAGTAGATTGGAAGCAGAAGGATCCGGACAGATGCCTGCTAGAAGTTGAAGGGAGTAGGCTAATTCTAGAGCAATCTTTTTTTGAGTTTTGTTTTTAGTGAAAAAATAGACTTAAATAGGGATATTCTGAGTGAGTTTTGTATGGATTAAAATTTCATACATTTTATAATTTTATTCTAAAAATTTTACTTATTTTAAATTAACCCAAATATTCAAAAAAATCAATTAGAATTCTAAATTAACTGAAAAAATAACTCAAAAGAAAAAATTACTCCAGAATTAACTCAACCCACTCACAAGTTAAAGTGTAAAATTAACTCAACCCACTCACAAGTTAAAGTGTTGTTAACATATGCTTTTCGGCATAGTCTTCTCTACCACCTCTAAAGCTGTCCCCCCTCTATGGACCCACAAGAGTGAATTATATATAACACCTCAATTTTTACTATCTCTTAACGATGCGGTCAACGCTTAACTTATAATGGCTCCCATCATTAAATGGGATTCCACCTCTTTATCCAAGTTAGAATTTGGATATAAAGTGGAAAGTTAGATTTGGGAATCTTAGATTGGATATGAAGTGGAATCTTAGATTGAGAGTCCGTGTGATGCTTGGCCGACCGGGTCTCGAGCTTGCACAACTAATTTCCATATTTAGTTTTAGGATCTCAATTCAATTGAGCACAAGTTTTTGAATGCATCTTATTTGTAATAATGTTGATCATTTTAATAGGCTAGATTTGCATATTAAAAAATTGAAAGTTGTAATGTTGATATTTTAACAGACTAGATTGGCATATTAAAAAATTGAAAGAGAAAACTAGAGTTGAGGGTTTTTATTTGAAACAAAATCCAAGGTGTCATTTAGCTATTACAACAGGGGAGTATTAAAAATGCATTAGAGTAGACAGTTATTTACCCACATAAAGTAGGGGAGTATTAAAAATGCACAAGAGTAGACATTTATTTACACACATTAAGAGGGGAGTATTAAAAATGCACTAGAGTAGACACTTATTTAAACACATTAAACAATATGTTGAGTGTTCTATTCAATCAATGTAACATATAAATACATGAGTTTTGTCTCAAGATAGACTACTTATTTACACACATCAAACAATATGTTGAGCATTCTATTCAGTGAATGTAATAGAGTACATATAAATACATGAGTCTTGTCTCAAGATAGACCACTTATTTACACACATCAAATAATAGGTTGAGCGCTCTATTCAATCAATGTAATAGAGTACATATAAATACACGAGTCAGGGACACATGGAAAAGGGGTAAGCATGCCTATCTAGGTCTTATAACAATATGACATTTACATATTACATATATACAGGTACATACATTACATACTCTAGTGATGGAGATGCTAGTTACAAACTCAAACTTCAAGGACCTCTACATAGCACATAATATCACATAATTGCTACAACTACAAAGTGTGATTACAATATGGTCAACACACCTCAAAAAAATTACTTTGTTTTACTTTATTGGTCCATCATTGTCCAATCTTTTCTATTGTCATAAGAACTCTCACCAATTTCAAAGAACTCTATCTTTTGCCACAAGACTTCCATAGTCATCACCTCCCTTTGAATCAAAGTCAAAAGAACTCTATGATGTAACATCTCTATCCTTTTCCTTCCTGCTACAATCTCACACATTTTCACTCTCCCTGCATGTGTAGATAATTTTTCCAGTAACTTATATTAATTGATGCACTCACTCTTTTTTGAGACATGTCTTTGTCCTTCCTTGTCTAGTCTCCTAACATCACCTAGAGTGCACATCCAATTTCGAGTTTTCATGACTTCATATATGGTTATACAACCTCCCCTTTTAGGGAAATACCCATGATCAAGTAGGATTGAATGGTCAGTTCAACCTATTTGCTCAAGCACAAAGATGCACTTTCACAGTTAAGATGAATTCATCTACTCTTCACTGAGAACAAACCTACCACCTTTGATATGTCACAACTTGAGTCATCTAACTCTCATTTCAAACACCCAGAACTATCAAAAACCAAAATAATTGTCCATGCTTCTTCACCTATAGGAATATTATCTTGAACACAAACCAACTAGAAACTAAACGTACCATTAATACCTCATATTGACTAGGAACTTGTTGTACTCGAGGGCCTAACACCAATATAACCATAAAGATTGAGCAACTGACCATCCTATGGACATACTTCCATCTACCAAAACACCTAGGTACCCAACCAAAGTGCTTGTCGGTTCTCTAGGAAAATAGTTCGGATACGGGATGTATCGATACCAATATTACATTCTCTACACTTTCCAATTTGAGGACTTATAGTGTAACATTCGCCAAACAATATTTCATCAAGGAACAACTAGAAGGAACAAACATGTAGCTATCACTTCCTTTTATCCACAACTCTCTTTTGATTTTCTTTACATTAAACAACCATGTAGGATTTCAAAATATTAGCAATATATAATGACACACATGACATGAATACCATCTTCTTCTATAGTCGTTCAGATATTGGGCATCTCCATCTTCATCTTTGTCATATCTGTTCAATGATTGTCTTGGATCTCGATATTTTACCTGTCATTTGTTGGAGTCGTGAATCCTAAAAAAGCATCACAACCATATTGAGGTAGTGAGTCTCAATATGTATGGTTAGCTTTAATAATTCCAAGAATATAAAGACAAAATATCACCACTACCATGTCTTCCAATGCTCAACTCGGACACACCAAGCAAACAATCAAATTAGACATATCAAGTTATTCTCATGCCACTGGTAATACAACCAACAACTACCACACACTCTGACAACATATCTCTGTAGATCCCCACTTTATGTGACACACATAGAGGCTCATCATCCAAAGTAGTTGATCCGTAACTGACAGGCTTATTTCCCAACCACCTCCTCAACACATACTATTTTTTTTTCTTTGTATCTATTCTAATCACTATGTGTATTACTCATGCTAAATGTTCATGAAATATGAGGGCGTTAAAGAATAAATACCCAATATTACTCAAGGAAGGAAAAAACTAGTGTAGACCATTACAAGTGAATAATGGAGCAAAATAAATGGATTGTCAGCAAAGGAGGTTCCAATATTGACCAGGTAATAGGTTGATAGAATGTGAATTGTTGGTGATAGATTGCAAGACCCTAGGTTCAAGTTATCCAACCAACAAAACCCTTTAGATACTAGCCCTTTCAAAATCACCTGCATGCAAGTGAAGTCTCACCCGAGGTATCTATTGGGGCTGCAGGAACCAAGTTTCTGGAGGGATGAGGGGATGGGAGGCAATCATCATATTCATTCCTACTTATCTACCCTGTGCGCAATATTTTGTGTCCCTTTTCCCTTGATTAATTAGTAAACTTTATTTATGAAACACCATTGTGACGCAGATTGCAACATAAACTATTCACTGTAACATTCATAATTACTACGCATCAATCATCTAATAAAAAAACTTAGATCTAGTTATGCATAAACAGAACATCCATGAACAATCACATAAAAAGACATTCAGACATAGAATTTAACGTGGTTCACCCAATTCTTAGGCTACGTCCACAATGACTGGCTTCTTTATTATTTTTTGGGAAATTAGCTCAGGCTTGCACACTGCGCTTGCAATAGACACATCATGATATCCTTCCCCATCCTACCTAGCCACTATGTAGTGAAAGCCTCTCTCTGAAAACTATCACCTAAACCTTCAGACCTAGACTCTTTCTCATTCTCAGCATATTCTCCCAATAACAAAAACAACCTATTCTTCATCATCCTATTCTCTCCAACCCATTACATATGTATACATAGAATTTAGGGCTCAAAACCCTACTCTCTTATCCCAAAACCATATGACAACTCATGATGACTCATTACAACTCATGGAAACTCATTGCTAAGGTGTGATTTTCCTACCTTTACACCTACATGCTTCTTTTACATTCCTGAATGTTGTTCTTCCTACTTTTGCATGTCTATCTCCTTTTGCATGCTTAACTGATGTCCTTCTTTATTTTGCGTGCACCCTCATTCTTCATTCTTCAAACTTCACGTCCAACAGGCCCACAACACTCACTTATGGCTCGTCTCAAGCCACTTAGGCCTATTGCATTGTGCTCCTCCATGCTTTCATGAAGTTTTGAAAGGTTTCCTTTGTTGTCGCGACTTATTTCTTAACCTATGATTCATGTTCCAAAATATCCTCTATGACCTGCTCAGTCAGAGTTGTGAGTTTCTCCTTGATGTTGTGTGCTACTTGCTTTATCGTGCTCTACGCAGCTACCGATTCCCCTATTACCCTTAATCCTTCATCCTGTAGTGGTACTAATAGATGCTGGAGAATATTCTGCTGGTCCCTTATCTATTCTATTTCAGTGTATGATTGTCTATTTTCCAGGATGGTCGCCATCCACTCAGTCGGTGGCAGCGTACTTATGTTATTCAAAGCCTTATGTGCCTTTTCCTACACATCCCTTAGTCTAGCTTCCACAACCTTCATCTATGGATCCTCCATAAGATTTTTCCAAATCTACGTGCTTTCCTCACATAACTTCATGCACTCCTCATCTAGAATCTTAATACTTGCTACTGAGGTCATAGAGGTTCTTTCTCTTTGTGCCTTTTCCTATGGTGGTGTCCCTGGTGTGGTGCATGATTCCAAGTCTTCGATCCTGGTGCAGAAGCCTTTAATGACTTCCCTGATTTTTGAGACTTGTTCTTCAAGTGTGGCTTCTACCACCATCAATATTTTTGGAATATCCTTATAGAGTTTCTAGATGGCCTGTTGTATTTTCTCTGCTTGTTGCTCAACCTTGTCCTTCTCCTTTAATGATCTTTTGGCCTTTCTTCAGCCTTGCTATTCTCCTTCAGTATCCTTTCATCCTTTTCATCAACCACGATCTTCTCATGTAAAGCAGTTGTATAATCTTGTTGCAGCTTCATCTTCTTCGTCGCCACCTTCTCAAATTCGCTTAATGTTGACTCTACACAGAACCACATTTCTTGTGCAATATTGATGTGCAAGCCTTGTAGTAATGTTGTGGGTATCTGCGAAATGACTAAGTCCAAGTGACTTACTTGTTGTACCTGCTCCTGCATCTCAGGCACAGGGAAGTCAATTACATCTAGTGAGATCTTCAACACTCTGTGCCCTATTGCCATCTTTGAAAAGTAAGAAGCAGTGGCCCCTCATTCCCCAGTTGGGATTGTTGATGGTCCTTCATCAGATCTTCACTCTAGTGCTATCCTTATTGCTTCCAAAAGTTGTTTCAATGTTGTTAATTATTCCTACACCTGCTGGTGTAGTTCTTCCATTATTCACAATGCTTGCTCAATTGCTTCATCTGCTACTTTCATCACTTGATAATATATTCTATCGATGTCATCATTTGTCAGAGTATAGACATTCGATACTTTGTGGGCTTTCATCTTCTTGCATGCAAATGTTGTTGGTCTCTTACCCTTGTCTTTCCTTTTTCTTCCTTCTTGTGGGATTGTTTGTTGTACATCTTCTGTGTCTTTTCCCTGTTCATTGCTCTGTATATTACCCTATCCATTACCCTATTATTCTACGTCATTTTTAGGGTGCTCCATCTCTATTCCATTTTCAAGAACCTTCCAATTTGGATCCCAATCCTGCATGATTAGGTGGATGTCTTCTTTGGTGATCTTGTAATTTGTATGGACCCATTCCTCTCTCAAGTCCTTCTTTGCTTCTATATAGATATGGTGCTAGACTTCTTGGAACCATGCAATTGTGGTGTACGCCTCTACAATTTGTGGTGTTTCCTTGATGCACTTATGAATCCTTTCATTGTATAGGAAGAAATCCATGTTAGTGTCGATCTGTCTTCCTTTGTTAGTCATGTACCAGAAGTTTTGATACTTAGCTTCCAAGCACGATGTTGGACTTATGGGGTGACCTGGGTTCTACCTTAGTTCTCCAAAAAAATCCTTATCACCATTGGCCCTTATGGTAAACCAGAAGGATACACTGTGCACATAGTGCAAAACACATTCTCACGCGAGATGGTTTATGGGGGGTTGCAGGATGCATGTGTCTGCAGTCATGGAAGGGATTGGGGAATGTTCTTTATTACTTCTTAATTCTACTTCACCATGCATTATATCATAATATTCATAAGATTCATTCATTCATTCATTCATAACATTTATTTTGCATATCTATTTTAGTGCGCACTATAAATAAATACATTTATTCATCTATCTAACCATTCAATCATAAATGCAGAAAGAGTAAAAACTTCAGACACATTGCAAAAAAGGTTTTATCGTGGTTCACACCCCCTAGGGCTACGTCCACAAAGATATTTTGCTTCTTTTATTATTCATCAAAATACGTTGCACTCATACATCATGATATAGAGTAGTGAGGTAGATGAGGATCACACAAAGCTACACAGCTTGTAACCTAACCCTTAGCTACTTCAACTTCATCCAATCTCTACAGCTCTAAAAACAGACTTCTACTCACAAAGATTCCACAATAGGTTCTACAAAATAGACTTGTCATACTTACACTCTAACAATTGGATGATCCATTGATAGATACATCCATGCCTGTACGCCTGCCTCAACCTATTTTCTATCTCTTCTATTTATATTGAAAATTTGGGTTAGAAACCCTTACAATACATCCCAAAACCCTAACCCTAACATGGCTAGGTTTTTTCGCAAATCTTGTCGTGCATGCTGTTTTTCCTCAAAATGTGGCGCACTCTCTTTCTTGGTCTGATATGCCTCGTTTGTTGTGCTATTATCCAAACATGCTTGCTCCAATATGCCCCCAACACTAACATGTGGCTCGTCCCTATCCACTTACCCTTACTGCACCTTCTGTAGCACTACCTCTAGCACATGAAACTTCTTTCCCAATTCTGTCGCTTTCTCCTTAGCCTGTGCAGTATTTCCTACTGGTGTCTTCAAATCTTGCGTTGTCATGTGCTCTCTTAGCACTTGTCTTCTTTATCTTAGTACATGTTCCCATATTCCTTTCTTTGTTTGGAGCTAGTCTATCATTCCTTCTGCTTGTTGTTGAAATGGCTCCAACTTAGCCTGCCTTGCTGGTTTCTCCTCCTGCACAGTCTTTACTTCTGCCTACAATTTTTTAGTTTCTATGTGGCCTTCATTCTTAGGGATGTGTTCATGGTCTTTTGCCTCTTCTTCAAGTCCTGAACCACCACGTTCAGGTTTTCCTTTCTCTGCTCCATCTGCTAGATCTTTTCATCCTCTTCTAGGTTGGTCCAAATATGTGCAGTCCTGTTATACCGTTCTGCCACTTATTTAACCTCCTGCGTTATACTCTCTACGTGCACATTAGCCTCTTTCTCTCTCTTCTCTCATACTTCTAGAGTTGTGCTCGAAGTTAATTTCTCTGCTAATTCTGCTATCTCTTGCTTGTATCTCTCCATAATTTGTGCAAAATGTTGTATCTTCTCTTCTATTGTAACTTCTTGTGCCTGCACGCAGTTTGGTATACTCATGTATACCTCGGTAAGATTCTTCTCTAATTTATCTATGCGCTGCCTCTCCTCCTCCTTTTCTAGCGCGATTTTCTCACATGTCACTTGCAAAAATTTCCTTCACTTCGCAGTCGAGCGCTAGGTTGGTGGCATTCACCCTAGCTCTAGACTATACTTCATGCATTAGACTTTCTTGTAGTCCATATAATGTCTTCATGGGTATGTTCACAAGAACCAACTCCATATGTTCCACATCCTTCATTGGTCTCTGCACTCTGTTTTCATCCACTTCCAACATTTCTTGTGTTATTTTGATTTTTTCACTGCTCATGGCTATTGTCTTCACGATCTCTTCTTTCTCTCTTTACACTGATGCTTCCTATGCTTTTTCTTTCTGTTGTGCTACTGGATGATGTGTTGTATCTAGTTTCAATATATGTAAGATGTCATTTAATTCTACTAATGTTTCCATTATTTCTTCCCTTTGGGCCTCTATTTCTCGTACTACATCCTCTTCTCTATCTTGGACTTTGTCTGCGACCAAATCTACATCGTCCTTTGTAGTAGTGATGGTTGGAGGATTCTTGTGATACTTCATCTTTTTCCTTATTTTTGCCTCATGTTTTCTAGTCCTCTTCTTCATTGGGGTTGAGGTTCGTGCCTCAGTTTTCTTCTTTGTTGCTTCCCCATATTTTGCTTCCTTTGGACGAGATCTATCTCCCTTCTCACCATCCCCTTTTACTTTTGTCCTCGACACAATATATTTCTTTCTTGGATTATACCTTGTTGTGATGCTTCTTGAGGATTGACCGCACTCTACAAACTTCCTTGTATTATCTGTTCGATTGCTTGTCTTCTTTGATGTTCCTACTTTTGTTGGCTCTTTAGGCTTTGTTCCTTTCTTTTTTGTTGCTAGAATCTTCCATTGTGCATGTCAGTCCTTCAAAATCCAGTATACTTCTTCACATGATGTGCAATAACTCATTTCCAACCACTTCTTCTTTGGGTCCCTTCTAACTTGAATCCACGATTGGTGTCTTGAAGCCTTGAAATTGGAAATCCCTTCATTTTCTTGTACCAGTTCAATTGGAATCCTCCAGACATTGGTTGTCTTCTGCTGCATATCCTCCAAGAACATGGAAAATATTGCGTTGTTCTCCTGCTGGTTCTTGGGGTCCTTTTCCTGCCACAAAGTTTCATAGCGCATTGCACTACATTTCCCCTTTCTGTCTAGAAAAGATGAAAAATTTGGGCTCTTGCCATCCCACCAATGTTATCAATATTAGCAACCAGGAGTAATGGAATTATGTTCCATTATCCTGTGCATCTCTGCAATCTATCAAGAATTGGTTCAACAAATATTGTGCCCAGCTAAACACTACACCCTTTGTGCACTGTGTGTTCGACAACACAGGTATTCCAATAGAGGACGAACACCTTCAGTAACCACTCACATAACTATATCAAAGATCAACACACCAATGTTTTCACGTGGTAAAACCCCTACGGGGAAACATCCACGGCCCCAGCCAACGCGGCCACTTGGAGCAGTTTATTAATGCAAAGAAAAAGATTACAGAGAGATTTTGCAAGAGAGTTTCTCACAATCGATCATTGACAAATGACCTTCCATGCTCTTTAAATAAAAATCATGGACCAATCGGGTGTTAAGCCACGAATCAATGGCTATTAAGATCGAGGAGAGTATGAACTGTCGGATCACTCTATGTCGGGAACATATCATGACCGTTGGATTTCCTAACTACAAATGCATACTAATGCATACTAAAGAAACACACTTTTACCTAATGACATATTAGACCAAGTAGATCTTAACTAACTTAGTGGATTAATGGTTAGAGGGTGTGTTGGTTAGTGAGTAAATGATGTGGGGGTTAGCAGATTAGTGGTTGGGGTTATTTTGGGTTATATGGGTTACATATTAAGGGGTTTATGGTAGTGAGTTGG
Organism: Picea mariana; assembly: GCA_032191745.1. NCBI lineage: Eukaryota > Viridiplantae > Streptophyta > Pinopsida > Pinales > Pinaceae > Picea > Picea mariana. The sequence goes on from JASDQU010348654.1 coordinate 9,789, forward strand.
AGTTAGTGAATTAGTGGATCATGTTTAACTTAAATTTTGGAGGTTAATATGTTATAATCTAGGAGTTTAATGACTTGGTAATTAAATATAGTACATAAATTAAGGAGTTGCGAGTTATTTCTACTCTTATCCATTAAACTTTATACCAATCTTATAACTTTTCTCTATCCAACTATGCATATTTTTCAGTACTTCCTCTAGAGTTATGAAGGTATATACATAATTCAAATTTGTATAGTATGCTTAAATGTTTTTTGTTTTCACATCTAATTATATTATAAACCTAAGTTCTCCCTCATAAGTATACCATGAAATTTTGATATATTAATAAAGATAATTATTGAGAGGAATTTATTATTCCTATCAACATAAATTTAACATTATGAAAAATAATTTGAAAAGTGGATTAATTTATAGTGAATGTGCTTTGACTTTTAAGTAATTTGTAATTTTTTCACTTTCTCCTTAAAGTTTTCTAAAGTCTCTAAAAATTTATCTAATTCTTATTTTGTGATTGGTTGTTAATTATGTTTAGACATTTTTTTATACTTAATTCTCACATTTAAAAAAATTATTTTAGAAATTAAAAAATCAAAGAGTTTGTCATGTGTCCTTATTGATGATGATGATGATTAACGTCCACTAAGACTGAATTGGTCTATGAGACCTTAAGAAGGTAAGTGATTACTTGTGATTCTTTAGAATTTTGTTTTTATGCTTGAAAAACATTAAGAGAAGCTTTCCAACATGACCATACTTTTATTGGGTTACGAGGTTAGGAAGGTTGGTAGTGTAACAAAGATTTTGAAAATGAGATTTAATGTGGGTATAGAATGGACAATCTAAGAGAAAGTGTTTTTCATCTTCAACTTTCTTAGTGTCACAAAGGTGTTTTTCATATACATAAAATTTCTTTTTTATTTTTATTATTATATTATTTTCATTTTATTTTAAATAATTAATAATGAAAAATAAAACTTCTATTTTCTTATAAAAATACATAAAACTATTATAAATATTTTTTTATTAAATTAATTTTTTAAATGAAAATTATAACATTTAATTAACTTCATAAAAATACAAATTTTCAAAGTTTAAAATAAACTTATTTTCATCAAACTCCATAAAATTACAAATTTCTATATCTACCAAGTTTCAAAAAATCATTAATATCTAAATTTCTTTAATAAGAAAAACCTTAAAAACATGAAGCATTCTTCACAGTTCTTCATTAATATCTAAATTTCTTTAATAACAAAAACCTTAAAAACATAAAGCATTCTTCACAATTCCTTTTATCATTGAATAACAATGAAACTTAATTTTAAAATTCATTTTATTATATTTTCCAAAAATTCTTTTATATCTAAATTTTTATAAAAATTCAACAATAAAAATCTAAATATAAAAACCATAAAACACTTTCACAATTCCATTAACATTTAAGTTTATAATTTAGAAAAGTCTATGATTTTTTAAAAATTCCTTGATATTGCCATGACTTTTAAGTTTATTTTTCAAAAATCTATAAATTTTCAAATTCCTATGATGTCCGAGAATGTAACAATAAAAACCATAAAACATTCTTCAAAATTTCATTTATTAGTAAAAAATAATTAACTTGACCTTTGCTTTGCTTGGATTTTAAATTCTACAATTTTCAAAAAAATCCTTGATATATAGGTTTGTTTGGTATTGCAAGACTAAAAACACAAAGCATTCTTCATAATTCCATTTATCATTGAATCACAATGAACCTTGACATTGACTTGGATTTTAAAATATAGTTTAAAAAAATGATAGTGACATATTAAATAGTAAAAGCCATGACCTTGACTTGGATTTTAAAGTATAATTTAAAAATAAAAATCTTTGATGATAGTGACATAGTAAATAATAAAAGCCAGGACCTTGACTTGGATTTTCTACGACATAGTAAATAGTAAAAGCATGACTTTGACTTGGATTTTAAAAGCATAAATAAAATTAAAAAAAACTCTTTGATGACATGGTAAATAACAAAAGCCATAAATGATTCCTTGATACTTCCATTTATCATGAATAATAATGAACCTTGACTCGGATTTTAAAGCCTAATTTAAAAAAAATTGCACATCTAGATTTCTTTGATAGCACAAGACGAAAAACCACCATAAAGCATTCTCCACAATTGAATCACAATGAACCTTGATCTTGACTGGGATTTAAAGTCAAATTTTCAATCGCCGGAAGCCTCGTCGAAAACGGTAAGTTATGTTCATATCTGCGAGAAATGCAGATGGTTTCTAGATAGATAGATAACTAAAACTCCTTTCACCGATAATTTCGCTGTCACAGAAGCGGAAAAGTAAAGTCAGGAGTGGCGGAGTCAATATTACCTGATACCTCTGATAGGGCTGTAGAATTTCTCCAACTTTCAAATTAAATAACGAATGCTCACTTAGAGTGCTTTTATCACTTAGAGTTCTTTTGTTGTTTTTAAGTTTATGTGGTGAGGAGTTTCGT
>JASDQU010348655.1:0-12293 GCA_032191745.1 Picea mariana
ATGTGTGACTGATGCTCATTATTTATGTTGTCCATATGCTGTATAATATTGATGATCACTTGAAGAAAGTTTAAGAATTGTTTAATTGAAATTAATATTGTTTAAGCACAGTACTCGCTCTTCTGTCCAAGTTCTCCCAATCTTCCTTCGACATACCAGTAGGTGGTGTACTAGTAGTTTGTGCACTAGTAGGTTGTGTACCAGTCATCTGTGCGTTGGTAGGCTACGTACCAGTCGACGATGTACCAGGATCCACAACGATCCATTGTTCTTTGTCTACAAGAAGGTCCTCCATCTTCAGCTTCCATACCTCAAAGTTTTTATCGTTGAACTTCTCTATCTCGATTCTAGAAGAACTCTCCATTCCTCTTTCTGCACTCAAATCACCACTGCAAAATCTCCTACTAAACCTCGGTTTATCATAGACCCAAGATAAACTTGATCTATCAAGACCGAGCCAAACCCTCAACAAAAAAAACGTCCCTCTGAAGCCAAAAACGAGCTCTGATACCACATGTAAGTTTTAAACCTGTGAAGTAAAGCAATGCATATAGATTCTTAAGAAAAACAAAATTTAATCAATGGCTCATACACAGAGTACACAAATATTTTATACCGGAAACCCTCAACCGAGAAAACCTTTCTTATATTCATTATATTGAATTTCACCATTCACTATACAATATATACAATGTTTTTAAGTATTCCGTAGATACCAAAACCCTAATCCCTAAAACTGAGATTATTTTTAGTAAACCGCTAAAAATAGCAAAAACCGCCCCCCCAAAAAACAAATCGGGGCACTGCCCCGGGCTACACCCAGTGCCAAATGTTGCGCATAACCAAGGGGGGCATACCTACCCCCCCCTGGGACCCCCCTAGGAAAGCGCTCGGTGCACACGACACAAACAAAGCACTACTACGAGAGATCATCAGACGCAATTGTCATATCTGACGCACCCACACACACACATGCAAAGAATATAACACATACCCAACACGGCCAAGTAACCAGAAAGAACAAGGAAGTTGTGCAACCCCGATGGATGGAGGAATCAGAGACAACAACACCCCCATGCAAGAAGCAGAGGGAGATGCGGAAATGACCCCAAGCGAAGTAGGCACAGAAGATCCTGAACTCAGAGACCTTGTGCAAAGGGAAGGTATATATCTCACAAACGTACTGGAGCAATGGAAAAGACAGGGAGTAGACAATGTACCAATAGAGCAACTTGACCACATCCAGTACCTGTTCTTCCTAATGGAGGAAGCCAAAGCTAGAGGCCTAAAGCATACATAAGGGGAGATTGGACACCTAGGAGTCAAAGCCGGCAAGGGACAACCATAGCTCTCATCAAAGTAGACACAGAGGAAAAAATGCAGGAAATCAAATAGTGTATCCCTACAAGAGCTTGGAGTGCTACTGATAAACTTGGGTAAGATCAAGAAACTCTTCCCCAACTCCCCCCCGCATGTTTAAATGAAGGTTATAACTTGGAATATAAGCGGCCTAAACAACCCAAGAAAACAACGAATCCTTAGAAATAGACTAAAACAGGAACAACCGGATCTTTGTTTTATTCAAGAGACAAAATGTAATACAGACAGAATGGAGAAAATCAGTCAACACCAATGGTGAAAGTACAAGATGGTGGCTATTGGAGGCCACCAAATGGCAGGAGGCACCCTCACCCTGTGGAACCCACAAGTACTAAGCCTAATAGCAGCTAAAGCGACTAGGCATACCCTTACGGTCCGCATGCAAATCATTGGGAACACAGAGGTGATTTTATGCACTAATGTGTATGGGCCCCAGGTGTCAGAGGAAAGGAGAGGAATGATAAGAGACATAAAAGATCTTAAAAACTGATCCAACAACCTCTAATGGATCCTAGCATGAGACTTCAACATCATCATGTCACTTGCGGAGAAAAAATGAGGTACAAGAAGATTGGATAGAGATATGGAAGAATTCTCAAAGTTCATAGACATAGCGGAGATGGTAGATTTGAAAACTAATAATGGAAAGTTCACCTGGAACAATAAATGGATGAACCAACATCAGGTAGCAACAAGACTCGATAGATTCCTAATATAAAAGTCAATCATTATGTAGGGGCTAACCTTAGATTGCAACATCCTTGCCTGGCAGGATCCGATCACTGGCCAGTGCAACTAGAAGCAAGTTTCTAGACCACACCAAAGAACATGCCTTTCAGATTTGAGAAATTCTAGATTGAACACCCGACATTTAAGGAAAGAATCAAACAGTGGTGGCAGGAGGAGCAACCAAAGAAAGGGACAAGGATGTTCAAACTCTATAAGAAACTAAAACACATCAAATATAGGCTCAAGGAGTGGAACAAGGACACTTCTGGGAATATAAACCAAGAGAAGAACAACATTGAATAAAAAATGAAAAAACTTCAGGAAACCTGCATTTCGGAGGGATACACAGAGGAGCATAAAAAGGAAGAGATCCATATGACCCAAGAATGGGAAGCGCGATGCCAACAAGAAGAAACTCTTTGGCAACAAAAGTCTCAGATTAGATGGCTAAAGGAAGGAGAACAAAACACCAAGTTTTTTCATAGAAAAACCATGGCCAGAAGAGCCCATAACAAAATCCTGAAGATTAGGGACCGGAATGGAATAGAGACAGAGTCACATAAGGACATCGAAACAAATCTGGTAAACTAATTCCACGGGATAGCCCAGAAACCCAACCAAGACAGAACGGAGGCCATACAAAGGATAATCTAGCATATCCCTCGCCTGGTCACTGAAGAACAAAATAACAACCTGAACAAGCCCATTATGGAGCAGGAAATTGACCAAGCACTCTAGGAAATGCCCAATGGAAAAGCCCCAGGCCCAGATGGTTTCACAGTGGAGTTCTTCAAAGCCTGTTGGTAAATTGTCAAACACGACGTATATAGGGTAGTGGAAGACTCTAGAAGGTCAACCTCCATTCTAAAAGCACTAAATGATACAATGATTACACTTATCCCCAAAGATAATGAAGCCAAAACCCCTTATCGTTACAGACCTATAGCGTTGTGCAATGTGGTGTACAAGATAATCTCCAAGGTTATAGATAATAGATTGAAACCACTCCTACCCACACTGGTTTCACAAGAATAGGCAGGTTTCATGGAAGGAAGAAAAATAATGGACAATATCATCCATGCCCACAAACTTATCCACACCCTGAAGATTCAGAAGAGAGGGGAAATGATAATATAACTGGACCTAGCAAAATCTTATGACAAAATTAGTTGGCACTATATGATCAAGACCCTGGAAGCCTTCAGCTTCACCCAGCACTGGATCAGTTGGGTAGTCAACCTAGTATCCACAACAAGCTACTCACTACTAGTAAATGGAGCCCCTGCCAAACCTTTCTGGCCCATGAGAGGCATCAGACAAGGAGACCCGCTGTCCCCTTTCCTATTCATTTTAATGATGGAAGGTCTCAATCAAAGCATAAAAAGCACAACAACAATAGGGGAAATAAAAGGTATCAAACCCTTCGAGAATTTCCCTACTTCCACACACCAACAGTTCGTGGATGGCACCTTACTGCATGGCATACCCACGGTCAAGGAAGCGAAATCCTACAAACGAATCTTAGACAAGTTTGGGGAATCCTCGGGGGCAAAGATCAACCAGTCCAAATCTATGATCTTCTTCTTTAATACCAACCCCGCAATCCAAAGAAATTTGGCCAACACCTTGGGCTTTGAACACAAAGCACTCCCAACCAAGTACTTGGGCATTCCCCTGACAGACAAAGCTTACAAATTGTCAACTTGGGAAGGAATAATCAACAAGATACAAGACCGGGTAAAAAATTGGACTTACAGATCCCTCAACCTAGTCAGAAGACTTATCTTGACCAATTCAGTTTTGCAAGCAATTCCAACCTTTATGATGTATGTTTTCCCAACCCCCAAGGGGATACTAAAAAAAATAAGAACCATACAAAGGGACTTCCTATGGCGAGGTGCAGAAACAAGGAAAAAATGGGCACTGGTGGCTTGGGAGAAGGTTTGTAAACCAAAAATCAAAGGAGGCCTAGGGTTACACGACCCACAAGCAACCAATGACGCCTATGGGGCGAAACTCTGGTGGCGTTGGGTCAAAGAAACTACTATGCCATGGGTCAACCTGTGGAAGGAAAAGTATGCCCCAAACATATGCGACCAGGACAAAATCCACTTCAGAGGAACCAAGGAAGGTTCTTCCATCTGGAACCTAGCTTGGCACAACAAGGCCTGGATCTAGACACACAACTTTTGGGAAGTAAGAAATGGCAGAACAACTAGATTCTGGGAGGACGCCTGACAATAGGAACCTAGAATGGAAAAACCAAGCTGGGAGGAACTTCAACAGGAGATGATTGCACAAGGCAAAACCAGAGTCTACCATTACTGGAAACAAGAAACAGATCGCAACAAATGGAGAATCTGGAACACTCTCACCCCACAAAATAGAGACCAAACTGCAACAACAGTAAAAGAGGTGGAGGAGGAATTAGGGAGAAGAAAAATTGCAGTCATGGACAAAAATGACCAGCTGAGATGGGGGCACAAAGACGGCGGGGAATTCAATCTTAAAAAATTCCAACACTATATAGCAGACTAGAACCAAGAAGACCCGACGCATCAATGGGATAAGCTCTGGAACAACCCCCATTGGCCAAAAATAAAAATATTCCAGTGGCTAATACTCCACAACTTAATTCTAACTTGGAAAAACCTAAGAAAGAGAGGATTCATAGGTCCTTCCAGATGTCACCTATGTGAAGCAAAGGAGGAAACAACGAACCATCCAATGGACGAATGCACCTACACAACAAAAGTCTGGGACTGAGCGGCAGGCATCTTCCGTCAGTCCAATAGGATCAGAGGTAATATATCCACAACTATCAACATCTGGAAAGAAAACTACAATGAAAATGAAGAGGTGAATCTCTGTTGGACCCTCATCCCTGGAACGATCATATGGACAATATGGAAGGAAAGGAACCGACGCATCTTCAGGAACCAAAGTTGGATGACAGGAAAGATCAAGAAAACAATAATCTCCATAACAAGAGAAATGGTACAGAGCCGCAAATTCCAAACATGAAGAGCGCAACTCACAGACCAGGACCTTCGAGTTCTAGAGGCTTTTCAATTGAAAGATAGACGTAACCCCAATCAGGTAAGATGACCACTGCAACTACAAGTAGGTTAGTGCAGCTGGAAACTGCCACCAGAGGGCTCCCTCAAGCTGAATTTTGATGAGGCGTCGAAAGGTAATCCAGGACGAACAAGAATGGGAGGAGTAATCAGGGACAGTCAAGGAAAAATCATCTGGTTATACACTGGGAGTCTAGGAAACTCAACCAACAACGTCGCTGAATTTGGAGCCCTGGAGACCAGCCTCGAGATTCTACACCGGGAAGGGATGACCAATGCCATAGTTGAAGGATATTCCACACTGATCATCAACATAGTAAAGCGACTCCAAAACGGTACCAGAGTGGGAAAAATTCAGAGGCACTAACGCTTGTCTCATTCCCTGCAAAAAATTTAGGAGCACTTGCAGACGGGGATCGCATTGGAGTTGCGTTGGGTATGGAGGTCAGTAAATGGACTAGCGGACAGAATCACTAATGAAGGGGTTGACAAGGAAGGACCAGAACTAGATTCCATATGGAGTAACATCCTAAATGGTCAGTTCTGAACAGACTGCATCTAACTAGCGGCAAAGGACTACGACGACAACCGAAGTACGGACAATCACATCCGAAACAGGTGCAGAAATAATTGAAGGGCACGTAGGATCCAGGAAGAATCTGATAGGCCACCACTTAACCACGAGTTACAATGCATATCTCGTTCACACCACAAGACGAGGTACGACACTACGGTCCTGTCAATAGAAAGAAGTACATGAGTTGTCCGTGGGAGAGTAGAAAGGATAATCAACATGTGGCAAAGGATGAAGAACAAAAGGGTTGGCTGTGGGTAGGTATGGGTACACCTCACCCATGCATAGATACAGGGGGGGAATGATTGGCGTACAATGTGCAAGGCCAATGATTAGCGCAGGGACGACGACAGGGTTCCCAAGAGCACACACCCCGAAACGGTGAAAAAGGACCAGAAGGTACACCTTTATGGGAGACCCATGATTACCAAGATAAGCTCGCAGCCGGGGAAATCCCATAAAAGAAGAAACATTGGGGATAGCCATAGACTAGAGAGAAGCAATTATAGAGGCCATTCTACATACCAGGAAGGGGTGAATAGAAACGGAGGACGAATTCAAGACAAGAACCACCAAAATCAAACCGAGATGGTAAGAATGAAGAATACCCAAAGTAAGAGGGGCCCCCAGGGGGAGGAACTTCCAACAAGCGCCCAAAAGATCATTAGGATGGAGTAGGCGGCTAGAGAAGCCAAGGGTACCTTTCTCACGCAGGTCGATCCAAAGGGAAAAGTGGTCATCAACAGGTGAGAGAGAGAAGTCAACACCACACGCTAGGGAAAATCCTAGGCAAAACTCATTCGAGAAGCGAATGGGATAAGGGACCTAGGGGCCACCTAGCCCAGAACAACCCTCTACCACAAAACGACGGAGGAAGCCTGGTGCACAAAAATGTTGATAGGCAAGCTGAGCGCTGGCAGGAAAGAGACCAACAGGGAGGCTATCGGGGACCACAAGAAGGTGCTCACAGAAATTTTTAGTTGCCTGAGCAACTTGGAGGCTAGTGCAAGAAGAATAGCAGAGGACTACAGGAGCCAAAACTAAAAAATGGAATGAATAGCAGGACAATTCCACCTCTACCTATGCTATGTCCACCACATGGACATCACTCCAGCAGACCAATGTGGAATATCATCCTGTATCAGAAAGACGCGCACGGTGGAGCAGAGGAAGGAGAACGAGGCAAGAAAGGAAGGAGACGAAAGCCATCCCATCCTCTTGGACTAGCGCAGTATCAACCGCTAGTCAAGTTGTTTATCAATGTAGGAGCCACCCCTGTTCTACGTTTTTGTCTTTTATGTATATGTTATGGTATAGTTTTTCAAACTAGTTTTCGGAGACTGGTTTGGTTTCCCAGGGTGGTGGCCCAGCCCTCCACCCCCATTTTTGTAGACAATGCAACTTCGAGATCCCTGATCTGGTTTCCTTTTTGGCAGATCAAAGGATCCCCCTTTTTCCTTTTGTACCATATTTTTCAGTAATATAGAATCTCACACTCACTTACAAAAAAAAAAATGCCCGAGGTTGGGAAATGATATTGATCTATAAACCTTGTTTATGTTAAGAATTAGCTTTAGTTGAGCCAAGATTTCCACTCCAAGAACCCAGAGAGAAACTACATTTAGAGTTTCCTTTCCTATGTTGGATCATTATAGGGTATGGATTGCCTGAGGGAATGCATGGTTGTATATGTATGTGGGGAAGATAATGGTGGCTAATTGAAGGGTTGGGTGTGTTGCTTGGAGGAATTGTTTGATAGATATGGTGGTAGGTTGTAGTTTTTTTAGAATTCTTGAGTTTGTGGGTTAGGATGAGTATGATCAGAGTTGAATAACTTATCTTCACCCTTGTAGTTTTGCAATCCTGGTTCAATGGTGGCTTTCATAGTTTATTTCCTATGGTTGGGTGGAAAGGTATTAGTTTACAACTAATTTGATAGTTCATTATTATAATTATATGTAGTTATTTTTATTTATGTGTGAATGTGTGTATGGAAATTATTTGGTGAATTGTTTTTTATATATGTGGGAACTTTGTAATAAATTGGTTATCTTGATGGGAAATATATTTATTGATTATGTAAATATACTTCTATTAATTATGTGTGAGTATAGATCATTATGCATGTTAGTTCTACTTAGGAATACATGGCCAGGTTGTTGGATGTCATTGGAATTTTTTTATGTTAGATATGAATTTTTTTATTTTGCATATGTATTTGTGTATATAATCATGAATAGTTAATTATGTTTAGGACCCAATTTATGCACATGTGATTTTTTATGTGATAACATGTTATGTGATTTAATTCCTAGTCATAAGTATGTGCATGAGAATTGGGTTTTCACTTGTGAATTTTTATTATGTAATGTTAATTCCAAACTTGTTTTGAATATGAATTTTCCTACACTATTTTTATAAATCAAATTGGTTCTAGTGGGAATTATAAATGAAGAGAAATAAATAAACTTAAAGTGGTTATGCCCCAATGACTAGGGGAGGAGGGTCCCGGTACACCATAGAGTGGTATGAGAAATATTTTTAAACCATTTTGTTGTTGGTTGGGTATGTGAATTATTGAATGTCCAATATTACATTCGTGTGCAAACTATTTGACAAAATTCCCTTGTGAGCATTGTGTTGATTTTGTCAAGTTGGATGCTCATAATGATCATCTAATGGTTAAGATTCATACGATAGGCTAGCATTATGTCTCCAAGATATCTTATAGAGTGAATCCTCTATGATTATGAGAAGTCAGTGACCAAATCTAATATGAGAAGTTGGTGACCAGATCTGATGGAGTAGGGAAAATATGGATTTTCCTATATCCTATTGATGAGATTTAAGTATTAATATCCATTGGGTGTGTAAGAATATTTCCTTTGATATGGCCAAGTATGAAAATAATATGGAATGTGAATGATGTTGTGGATATTTACTAAGATGTAGGTTTCACTTCATGAAAGAATATAAACTTGTAGGTTTTTCATGAGGTTCCGATAGCAAACCTCATGAATGCAATTTTTTCTAGTGTTTATATGGAAAATTTAGTGTTTAAATTAGTGGATGTTGTTAGTAAATGGTCTTGTAGTGAATTGCCAAGTCAAATGATTAATTATGGAAAAGTTGAATTTGGACAAATAGAGGAAACTAGTAGAATTGGTAAGTACCCAAATATGTTAACTAACATAAATATGACATAGAGGATACAATGAAACTAGTCATTAGATGACTAATACAACATGTGATTAAGAAAGTGATGAAATATTTTTTTTTAAATGAGATTGAAATATGATAGAAGGACATGCAATAAGTAGATATGGGTAATAACTTTAATAATTCATGTAACAATTATCTAATAATTCGACGGTTAAACATGGTATGGAAAAGTTATAATATAAATGGTAAGTCGCATAGGTATTTCGGCATTGTGTCCCTTTGTCATTCGTGAGCTTTGGAATTGGAGACAATAACTACTTTGAATAGATTATAAGAAAAACAAACAGTATTGAAAGCTTATCATCATAACAAAAAAATATGGAATTCTCAGCATTATCGTCATAATCATCATTCTTCAACATCAAATAAACAAACACTGCAATTCATAAAACATGTGCCATGAAATGTGTGCGTGTGTATTCAAAATTGTCCCAACTATATATTTTATATAAAATGGCACACCGTTCCCAATATACAAAACGACAACAAGTTCCCAAACATGGAAAAGTGACATATAGTGCTCTAGATACAAAATGGCAGTCATTGGTCACTCATTGACCACTGCCACCTTCAAAACTATCAAGTGCATCCTAGAACTCGACCTCTCTTCTCTTACTCGAAGCAACACATAGAGCGGTTTTACGCCTATGTGTGGTTCATCACTTTAGAGACTGGACAAAGAAACAACATTCTTATAAGTTTTTTTTCCACAATGAATTAATGCACTTACAAAATGATACTTTATAATTCAAGCCAAGAAAACTCGTTGCATATGATACTGACAATTGTGAGGGTGTTACCATCCTCCGTGACCCTAATCTCTCAGCGATGTCACCTTGCAACAATTACAATGATCAAAGCATGAAATTTAAAAAAAAAATACATTAAATCAATTCCATTCATGATACGTAAAAATTCATCAACAAATGATCTCATCGAGAATTAACTCTGGAAATTGTGGAGAGTCACTAGGAGGTGGATCACTCGATTGTACAACTTTATCCGAGGAAACATCTACTATGGTAGCCTCACTGGATGAAACTTTTTGGTCTGCAATAAAGACGACTAGTGGGTCATGTATAGGTGCAGCGACTTTAGATGCATCAGATGGAAAAGGTGCAACTAATGTGGCATCTTAGGTGTCGGTTTAGGATTTGACAAGCATTTCACATAAAAATAGCTTTTCAAACATCTTAAACTTGTATTTGGATTTTTACATATTTTTAAAATTCATTTCCTCTTATCATGTATTTGAGAACAAGTTTTCAATCTTTTTTAAAATTTACTAAAATACTTCATTTTTAAAATATATATCTATATGATATACATTTCTAATTTTCTATTAAAAAAAAATATGTAATCATAAATTATAATTATTCTAACTTTGTTTCCATACAATAAAATTTATCAAAAAATTTAATATAAAATACTTTATATCCGGTTAAAACCTTTTAACTTTTATTATAAAAAAATTTAATATTTTTTCTTTTAAAATATTTTATATTATTTAAATGAAACACTCTCATTAAAAATATATATTAGCATTGTAAACTTTTTCACGAGATTACTTTGATATTAATCATTGTTATAATTTTTTTAATGAAATTGCTTTGACCTTGTACTTCTCCAAACTCTTTAAAATTTTGATAACTTTTCTTTGAGTTCTCATTGACTTTGTCTTTATCAAATTTCTAAGATATTCGTAATAACATAACCAAAATGTCCAAATTCTTATTTAAAAAAAAAATAAAATTGTTTGTGATAACCTAAAACGACTTTTCTTTAAGTACAGACGCCATGTTCAATTTGATTAAGAACAAATTTACCAAACCTTCATGTCGAGAGAGTGACATTATACAATGCATCACATTGAATTTTAGAAGTAATTTAACAGTTAACAATGATAAAGCATAGTGCATCGTCTCTTATTAACCCGTAAAATGTGAATGTGTTACACTAAATGTGAACTTAACATCATCTTTCAACTTCTTAAAATGCGTATATGTGATTCGCCCATAAAAACAAACGGTCAAAATGTTATAACTTGTAAAGAAAACATAAAAACAACCATACACACTTTAGTTCGCCGCTATAATTAATGAATTAAGAACTATAATTAATGAATTAAGAAAAAAATTATAACTTAAATTCTAACGAGAATATACACTTTAATTTTCGATATCTTCACTGAAATTATATATATAGAAAATATTGGAGTAAGATAAGTTAGGAGTAAACAGATCCATTTTTTAGGTAAAAAAAAGGGTCTGAATCTTGTTAGATTTTCAGGAATAGTTTGAGTTTTATATGGATTAAAGTTTATGCATTTCAAACTTTTATTTTAAAGATTTTATCTCATTTTAAACCAATTCAGATACTCAAAAAATCAATCAAAATTCTAAATTAATAAAAAAAATTAAACGACACCACCAACAACAACCGAAAAAAAAACATGGAGAAAAAATAACTCAAGAAGAAGAAACATTACTATTGAGAAAAGATTACTGCAAAGTTAGCCCACTCCCAAAAACATTCCTCTGTAATATTTAGTATCTTTAGTGGCGGCGGTTCTAAAATACAGCCAAACCCCAAACTGACAGAAGACTCTGATTGTCTGGGCCTTTGAAAGTCCAGCAGTGCGCATCCGTATCGACGTCAATCCAAAATAATCGGATCATTTCACAGCAAACCTACAATATATGCTTACTGCATCCGCAAACATGACTTTAATGAAAATTTACATCATCATTGTCTCCATCTGCCTGAGATTCGAACATGCTACCAAATCCTTGCGATCTGTAAGGGCGGAGGGCTTTTTCTCGGAAGGGTGAATGGATGTAGGGGTATTTAATATTTATAACTACAATCCAAGCCAGGCCGCTAGCTGAGAGGGATTCACTATGTCGGGGAGGTGGACATCGCCCGCTTGGAGAAAATCCGCGACTGTATGATAGAGTCTCTCTTTCTCTCTTCTGCTTTCATCTCTGTGCTGATCGAGAGAGCCGGACTTAGGCTGCGATTTATAGCTATTTTCATCCCAATTGGGTTTCGAATCCCGCGGCGCCCACGGTCTTCCCAGCAATGTCCCGCGAGTGAGATACTCGTGACACATAAAGCAGGCCAACCGCCAATTCAACACCTTCTTTTCGTTCACCGACGGCCGGGGAAGCAAATTGGGGCCCCTGGCGGAGGTTTTGTAAAGGTTAACATTGGTCTGGGGATCGAATCCTGGCGGGGGCGGCAAACTGGGGCCCCTGGCGGAGGTTTTGTAAAGGTTATCATTGGTCTGGGAATCGAAGCCCGGCCGGGGC
>JASDQU010348658.1:0-12306 GCA_032191745.1 Picea mariana
CCTAAACCCTTCGGATCCAAATCACATCCTCACTCCTGCAGCAGGAGGATCTGGTATTCCACCATCACCACCCCCTTCATATCATTCTTCTTCTGGAGAAGAATCATCAGATGAAGGTAGTTCTTCATCTCAACATTCGACACCACCCACACCTATGGCCAATCCAAACAATCCCGCCAGACCTTGGCTCGATCAAGATGCAGTGGCCATACCTGGGCCCCAACATCCTTTGTCTAAACATCCAGAGAAATGGCTCCCTAAATTTGACCCAGATTCCAAGTAGATTGCTGAGGATCATATCAAAAAATTCATGCTAGCCATTAGGCTCCGTAGTGTTGAACACAAAGACGTAGTATGCAGACTTTTTCCCTACACCTTTGAAGGAAATGCCTCTACCTGGTACTTTGCCCAACAACCCCACACCATTGTGTCATGGGATAGATTCAAGTCTTGTTTCCTTGAGAAATTCAGAGACGCCAAATCTCCTAAAGTCCTAGTCATGGAACTCTCTAGTTTAAAGATGAACCCCAAAGAAAAGATAAAATACTTTAATAAAAGGTTCCTGACATTAAAGAATTGAATCCCCACAGACTCAATGCCTACCAAAAATCTTATCGTCGCATACTACACGAAAGCCTTACACCAAAACATAGCCATTTGGGTAAAAAGGTCCAAGAAAGCCACATTGTTAGAAGCCTTCGAAGAGGCGAGTCAAATCAAGAAAGATATTCTGAGCCTAAAAGACAATATCTGTAACAAGGCAGAGACTACTTCATCCTCCAAGAAGAAAATAGAAATTGTTTCTAGACCTCCCTAAAACAAAACTCAATCAGATGGTTTAGATCTAGAAAGCTTACAGAAGGTTGTTCAGAAGTTGTCTAATCAGGTTATATATTTGAGAAGATTGGATGAAGAAGCTTCTTCAAGCAAAGGGCCTTACAAACCCCCTTTTAGAAAGCCTTTTCCCACAAACCGGCCTAACTCAAATTCTGAAGGCCTAAATCTAGAAAGCTTACAGTTTGCTATTCAGACGATTCTAGAGGCACATGATAACTTGATTCCTCCCAAGATTCCTGAACACGTGGATGAACAAGAGATAGTGGAAGAGGAAGAATCCTCTCCCAACATTTTCAGGCATTTTTCGGATAGCATTTTTCAATCTAATTTCGAAACAGCGCATCCTTACAATACCAAGAGCAAGACAACAAATAAATCTTCTTCTGAAATCGGAATTGATGCACCTAAAAAATAGTCTAAATCAATTGAAACTAAACAGAATTCAACAAACCCAAGTTTAGAGTATGATTTGATTGAGGATCTCAAAAAGCTTAGAGCTAATATTTCTGTTTACGAATTATTGAAGCTCCCTTTTCTTCTACAAAAGATGCTGCAGAATATTGCAGAAAACAACAAAAATAGAAATCCGAAAAACAACAAAGTTGCTGAAAACAGCCCCAAAACACCTCAAAAGGTCTTCGTCAAAACGACGCTAGATTCTTCTGATAAAAGAGACCTTGCTTTAAAAAGTGTAACAAATGTAGATAAACTAGTTTCAGGGGCTGAGACTAAAAAACAACAAACTTCTGCTGTTAATACTCGCAGAAATGTCCCACCCTTTTTGTTGACTTTTGAAATTTTCAATAGGAATGTACATAACTGTATGGTAGATTCAGGTGCATCGTCAAACGTAATGCCTTGGTCTATCTGCCAAAAAAATAATGCCGAAGTTTAACCTTCCAGCCTTAAAATTATTCAGCTTGATCGAACTAGTGTTAAAGTAATAGGTGAATTAAAAAATGTGTTTATCAGATTATCATCTAATCCTAAAGTCCATCAAGTTATTGATATTATTGTCATTGATATCCCCGAAGTATATGGCTTGTTTTTAAGTAGAGATTTGTCCAAACAGCTACATGGTTATTTTGCAACGGATTGGTCTCACTTGTGGTTGCCCGAGAATGGAAAGCCTAACAGAATCAAGGTAAATCATGAGCGTTATCTTAAGTTCACAGTAGCCGGTTTAAATGATCCTAATGAACCATTCACTGCTTCTGCCAATTCACCTGAAATACAGAGGATGGACACTTTTTTCGGCAATTTCATGGATGAAAGTTATACCATTACTGACTCGAAACAATAGTCCAAAATTATGACATGCACACAGTCAACAACCCTCTCTCAGTGGTCACATGCACTTGACGAAAATCAAATCTGGTCTCTTTACTTCGATGGATCTAAATCTAAGGAAGGAGCTGGTGCAGGGTGTGTGCTCATTGATCCAGCAGGTGACAAAACTTTGATCACTTGCTGGTTAGAATTTGAATGCACAAACAATACGGCTGAATACGAGGCACTTCTGCAAGGTCTCAGAAAAGCACTAGATTTGAGGATTCAGAATTTGACTGTCTTTGGTGATTCAGAAATTGTGGCTAGACAGGTAAAAAATTCTATCCACTGTTTATCTCCACACCTGAAAAGCTATCAGACTGAGGTATGGAATTTAATGAACAAATTTTCTGCGTTTAACATTAATTCTGTTCCAAGATTGAATAATTCTAAGGCTGATTTGTTAGCTAATGTCGCCTCAAAAATTTTTCTTGCAGAAGGCCTTTCTCCGAATGCGTTTTCCGTCGATTTGTTGTTTAGACCATCCGTCCCGGACAACATCACAAATTGGAGAGTCTTCGATGACGATCAACAGATCATCAATTTTTTGCACATGGAAGAGACTTTCCAAGGCGCAATCATCGATGAAGGTACCCACGACAAAAACCTTCACAATTTTACGGTAATACCAGATCCAAGATCCCCCGAGTCTACATCGGATATGGTAAACTCTATCCCAAAATCTGTGGTTAGATTAGAAAAATTCTATGATCTTCATGATAAATTCAGAAAATCAGTGAATTGTAAAATGAATAGTTCTTCCTTGACACATGAAAAAGTAAATTTAGGAACTAAAGATAACCCACAGTGCATCAATTTGGGGTTGGGATGTTCTGAGCAAGAAAAGATAACATTTATTAATTTGTTTAAGGAATTTAAAGATGTCTTTGCTTGGACATACGACGACCTAAAGACTTTTGATCCTAACATCATACAACATATTATTCCCATGAAACCCCAGACCCAACCTTTTCAACCAAAGTTAAGAAAGATGCACCTAAAACTTGAACCAACAGTCAAGAAAGAATTAAACAAACTCTTGAATGCTAAAATAATCTTCCCGGTAAGACATACATAGTGGGTCTCTAATATTGTCCCTGTAAGGAAGAAGAGTGGTGAAATTCGACTATGTGTCGATTTCCGAAATTTAAACCGAGCGTCTGATAAAGACAACTATCCTGTTCCTCCCATGGAACAAATCCTTCAACAAGTATCTGGTTTTGAAATATTATCGCTACTGGATGGTTTTTCAGGGTATAACCAAGTTCTTATGTCTCCCCCAGACTAGCTCAAAACCACTTTCCGTACTCCATGGGGTACCTACGCTTATAGGAAGATGCCCTTTGGGCTCATAAATGTTGGTGCCACTTTTCAGAGAGCGATGGGTATCGCTTTCCACGACTTAATCAATCAATATGTAGTAGTTTATCTAGATGATGTCACTGTCTTCTCAAAGAATAAAGGAGATCATCTAGCTCATCTAAGATCTGTTCTACAACGATGTCGTAAGTACGGTATTTCTTTAAATCCTAAAAAATAAGTCTTTGCAGTAGAACATATTTGCAGTAGAACAAGGTAAGCTCCTTGGATTCATTGTATCAAATGAAGGGATGATTATTGACCTTGAAAGGACCCAAGTCATTTCAAAACTACCCTCTCCCTCTTCCAAAAAGTCCATGCAATCTTTCTTAGGTCAGATAAACTTTGTTAGGAGGTTCGTCCCCAGCTTTTCAGAAATGGTCAGACCATTACAAAATTTAATAAAAAAGGATGCATAGTACCATTGGGGACCTTTAGATAGTCAAGCTTTTGACTCAATAAAAAGGGCTATAGTAGACGCTCCTTCTCTAATGAGCCTCGATTTTTCGTGAGACTTCACTCTCTACACATTTGCTTCTGATCAGTCTTATGATGTTGTCCTAACCCAAAAGAATGCTGAAAACAACGAAGTCCCAATTTCCTTTATGAGCTCAGCCTTTAAGGGAGAAGAACTTAATTACCCAACAGTAGATCAACAGGCTTATGCTATTTTTAAAGCTGTAAAACACTTTCGATCTTATCTACTGAAATCTAGGATGAAAATCATTGTCCCTTACCATGCTGTTAGAAATTTGTTAGTGCAGAAAGAACTGGGTGAAAAAAGGGCAAGCTGGGTCACATCCTTACAAGAATATGACATAGAAATTACCCCAACACAAATTTTTAGAGGCCAAGGTTTATGTAAATTGGTTGTTGATTCAGCTATAGAACAACAGAATGAAACTGATATGTCACTTCAGGACCAACATAATCAAAATCAAATCTGCTGTGCACAAAACCTTACTAGTCCTTGGTATGATGACATCAAGTTTTATCTAATACATGGATCAACTCCCTGGCACCTTGATCCAAAAAAGAGGAGAGCACTGAGATTAAAATTTGCTTCTTTTCAGCTGGTAAATGGTATTTTGTTTCGCCAAAATTTCGTTGTAATACTTATGCGTTGTCTTGAAAAAGATGAAGCAGAAAAGGTCTTATTGGAATTACATGTAGGGGAAGCTGGTGGGCATTTCGGTGGAGACACCACTGCCCACAAAGTATTAAGAGCAGGTTATTACTGGCCTACTCTTTTCAAAGACTCCCATGCCTTATGCCGCAAGTGTGTAATCTGTCAAAAGGCATCTGGATGAGTACAAAAGTCAGCATTCCCGCTGCAACCAGTTTCGGTAGACTCCCCTTTTCAGCAATGGGGCCTTGATATTATATGCCCAATCAAACCTACATCCTTGCAACAACATAAATACATCATAATAGCCATAGATTATTTCATTGGATGGTCCAAGGCTGCACCATTAAAAGTTGTAAACACCAACCATGTAATATCCTTCCTGAATTCAAATATTATCACTCGTTTCGGTATTCCTGAATGCCTAGTATTTGATAATGCTTCCTATTTTTCATCTCTCGAAATGAGTGATTTCTCTCTAGAAAAAGGAATAAAATTAAAATACTCTGCCAGCTATTACCCTCAAGGCAATGGTTTGGAAGAATAAACTAATAAAAACCTGATCAAGATCATCAAGAGAACGGTCTTCGAAAACCACAAAAACTAGCATAATGCACTATTTAATGCAATCTGGGTTGATAGGGTAACTCCTAAAACTATTGTTGGTAATTCCCCCTTTTTTCTCGTTTACGGCAGGGAAGTGATTCTTCCACCGCATGTCCTTCTTCCATATCTACAGTTATCGAAGAAGGTGCAAGAAGAAGACTGTCCTCCCTTGGAAATTCGGATTAATGCTTTGCCGAAGTTAGAAGAAGTGAGGGCTCAAGAAAAATGAAAATTGGATCAACATCAACTCATTGTCAAAAACTGGTTTGATTCCAATTCTGCCTCAGCCAAAATTTTGAGGTAGGGAATCTTGTCCTTAAATGGGACAAACCTCATGAGGGGAAAGGAGAGCATACTAAGTTTCAAAACTTGTGGTTGGGACCATTTTTAATTGCTGAAAAACTAGGTCCCAGTTCTTTCCACCTCCAGAATTTAGAGGGACACCCAGACACCTTTCCGGTGAATGGCCAAGCTTTCAAAAGTTATTTTACCTGACGACTCTCCGATACACTTTTTGTACATATTTTTCTGTTTGGATTTCTTTGCTTTCCAATTTTTCCTTGTTGTTTTGTTTTGTTTTCATTTTAATACATCAGTCCTTTTTTATTCAAACATCCTTGTATTACATTCTAGCTCAGACAAAGAGAAACATAATGCTTCATCTCGAAAATGGTTGTCAAAGGCTGTCGGAACATCTATTGTTGTCCTTCTCTGAAATTGTAGGCTGGTTAAAGGTGTCATTTGTCTGAAAGTCGATTCCTTGGTTTCAATCTGCACTTGAAAGCATTCACGAATATCTTTAAAAAGTCTCTTTACGTTGTGCCTGCTCTTTAAGAAAGAAACTCAATGATGTCTCCCTATCCTTGAAAATTAGTTCTATCAATGAACTGTTTTTCAGATCTTGATGAAGGTTTGCTAGAAAAATTTAAAGGCCTGTGGAAATATTAAGTTGAGTTAAAAAACTAGAATTTTCAGCGTCACCCTACTCTATTGAATATCTTTAAAACTATATCAGAATGTGAATAAACTCTCAGAGAGCTGTGGGAAGTGTTTGTAAACCCGCCGGGACACTGAACAGATCTGCTGGCAGCGGGTAAATACATGCATGACACCAAGATAACTTCACTGGGGTACTGAACAGGCTTGCTGGCAGTGAAGCGATGTTAGGTAAAAGAAAATTCTTAGGTATAAACCTTGGGTTGGCCATAAGCATCCTTCGTTCTGATTTGAAATTTCTTGGGTAGGATACAGACGTTAGAGTGGGTTAATTGACATCCTTGTTGAGGCTATGGACGCCTGCTGGCAGCAGTGGCCCTGTCAACAGTATTGGAGATTTTAACTTAACATCGTGGCTTTCTTTTGTTAAGTTTGTCACCAGTTTTCGTTATTTTAAACGAAAGGTATCTGAAACAGGGTTGCGTCTGGTTCTTTTTAAAGTTGTTCAAATAATCTTGCAGTTGTTCTTCGATTTGAAGTTTTTCAGAATTCTCTAACCTGAACTAGTTCGTATTGCAGAGATAACTGCTTCTCCCAGCATGTCACCATTGTTGGCAGCTTAACATGATTTTGACTTTTTATATCAATAAATTGATCTACATAGCTGCCTAACCGGAGTCATTTGTTTTTATTACTCTTCATGATGCATTTTTCGAAACAACAGTTGTAAGTTGTCTCTTTTTCCTATTATTATATTTCATGCTTCGTTCATGACTGGAAGCATGAATAATTTGCAACTGTGTTACCTTTCTGTTCTAAAATGTCGTCAAAAGCAAGTTGTTCATACAGTTTATTAATGAAGTTGGTTCCTTGCCATGATAAGTAATTCTCTTTGTTTCGATCCTTTCAACATCAAACATGCTTAGAGATTGATGGTTACATGAATCAAAGGACCCCCACATTTTTATTTTTGGTATGGTTTTGTTTGGTTCCTGGCTTTATATTTCTTTTGCTATGTCATGGATTTTCGACCCACCCAAACCTTGTGATAGAACTCACGATACGTGCACTCATTTTTCATTTTAATGTTTTGGTCCTAGACTCGTACTAGATGCAAAGGTGGCGTTATGATGTGTAGGAAAACATCATTCCTGAGACTTCCCTTGGGATTTTCAAACCCTCTTCACATGCATTTCAATAATCACCCATCTAATCGTTATGAATTTATGATCATACACCATTCACTGTTGGAATGTCACGGGCTCGGGTTATGGCTCTAGACTGTCTTTGCAAACCCTCTCTATGTGATGTGTCTGATTCATTACCCTTTCATCCATAATGGCTCCTGTTGTGAGAGTTGAACCAAACGGCCTTCAAACTTTGCTCTTATACGATGATTCCAGAGAAGATTTGGAGAGAAGTGGCTGGCTCGTTTTCATTAGGAAGTTTCAGGGTTTCAATTTACAGGTTGCCCAATAATTCACTTTTTCCTTTGATGGTTGTAGAGCGAAGGTTGGTGATGTACAACTGGAGGTTACCGAGGAGTTCCTGAGTCAAGCTACAGGGTTACCAACAAGCGGTCAAAGGTGGTTTAAAAACGCAAAAGTGGAAGAAGTTCCTTGGACCCTGCTATTTACATCTCGGAAAATAACAGGCTGTGATAAAGGTATGCCCATTTCCTTCCTAAAATCTCCGTGGCATGATTTGCTCGCTGTGGTAAAGCAATTTGTTACCTGTGAGGGACGTTTCGGGCTTGTATTTTTGCACCATTTGCGTTTGTTTATGATTTTTATGGGTTTCCCTTTACCGTATTACTTACTGAGGAGTCTTTATAAAATGGGGAAAATATACAAAAAACAACGGTCAGACTCTAGCCTTTTTCATCACGGCCTAGTTAAAATCATGCTCATACATCAATTAGAGTCACAGAATGACAGCTGGGATTCATTCATAACCTGAAATGGCTATGGTAACCTTGATATGGGGGAGGTAGATAAACTCGTGGTTGAGGAGACCCTTATCCACCCGACGACATCTCTCTCACCTCCCCAGACTTGTGTCTCTCCCCCTAACAACGAACCCTTGATCGATCCAAAGGTCATTGAACAGGCCTGTCAGTAGATTACACATCCAAATGACTGTGTTAAAAATGTAAAGAAACCTACAGGAAAGAGATCTAAGAGTAATATTGATATCAATTTTAAAAACAAAAGAGCTGGCAGGCTAATTTCTAGGAGACTTCGTAACAAGTCAAATTCTCATTCGAGTTCAATTAGTATGATCGAAGTTCACAAAAGCTTAGACTCTGAAATCGAGAGGTTCCTCGCTGCAGAACACTTTCAGTCATTCAAGCCCCACCTTGATCGGCCCTACAATTTTGTTGACAATTTAACTCCCTGTCTTAAAAATAATCTAGAGTTTCCTGGTGTCAAATTAATTAATGAATCCACTGTCGGTATGAAGGGTGCTCTGGTTCACAACCAAGTTTGTTCCCATGCAACCGTTGCACAGTCAAATTGTGAAGTCTGTCTATCATGGATTGATATATATTATACTGATATCCCTATCCTATAGTCACGTGTTAAGGATTTAAAGGATCAGATTGATGTTTTAACGAGCGAAAACCAGAGACTCGAATATGTTATTCAAGGCAAAGAAAAACATATAAAGACAACAAGCAACGTAGTATTTAAAAATGTGGAGGCTGCAACAACCATTGTGAATTCCAAGGTTGCCTGATATGATTTGATTTCATTAGTTGGAGGTATGATTCTTCATTTTAAAATAGGATTATATTGTTAAAATTAGGTTGTTTTATTTGGATTTCATTTACTATAATAACTAGCTACAAAATCGCAAGATTCTGTAGCCAGTTATGTTAATTCGAATTGTGTAAAGTAGCGGTTGAAAATGTATCTAAAATCTTCCTATTTTCCTTTTCTTTCAGGATATTCAACAACCCATATCTGAGGCATCATTGAGACCTTACAGTCATGCATTTTGTATGAACATAAATGAACTATTATTAGTTTTGGAGGATTTAGTAGGATCAGGGTGGTTGCATCCCCCTTTATTTTTAAAATAAATATTTGATCTCAGGAACATAAACAATCATCTTTCTTGAGGCCTTTGTAAACCTATCAATTTTGTAAACAAATGGGCATCTTGGCCTGGGGCTTATTGTGAACAGTTTATACTCAAATTTAGACATAAAAAATATTTACTTTATGCTTTATTCATCTATGAATGTTGTTATGATCTATAGTTTGTTTATCTTGGTAATTGAATGACTGTAGATAGCTTTCGTCTTCGCAGATTGTTTTGGTTGCCAAGATAGTTTTTCTTCATGGTTCATGATTTTATGCTTCAGTTTTATCAAAACAATTGAACGATATTTCAATTCATGTTATGAGGTTTATCTTAAATATGTCGATTGATTATCTCATGTGTTATTGCTTGTGATCTATTATATCACTGTAATTATTTGGCGTCCTATTGTTTTATCAATTGAATACACCAGTCAATGCACAGTTTAGCTTTTGTACCAAATAGTGTGAAGATGCACAACATATTTGTCTCGTGGATGGACTGATGCACGATTTACGCAAACAGTTGGACTCATATTCTTCAAATGATTAATAGGTTAGTCTGTTCTTTTATTTCATTTTCTTGCTTATTATAGAAGTTTTTATATATAGTATAATTTCCACTATCTATATCTTTCTGTTTAATTAAGTAGTTTAATATATTTGATTTTATGAATACATACAAACAAGAAAACAAACCAAAAACGAATAGTATTTTCGCTTTCTTTATTACTGTCATTAAAAGAAATGTTTTACATTCGATTTTTATGAGTTCAGATTAAAACTCGTGATTTATACATATTGTATATATGGTGAATAGAAGTACTATATAAATATTATTTAGATAAACTGTATATATATATATTTAGATGTACATATATATATTTCAGTGATTATTATTTAGTAATTTATTGCATTTCTTTTAGTTATTTTTCGCTTCCCTTAGGACTTTAGATTGGCCAACGAAGCCATTAAACCCGTCAGAGTGTGTCAATCCAAGCAAATTGGGTTAATTAGACAACCCTAGACCGGATTCATTCTTCCAGTTGACGAGCGGTCAATTTCGCCCGTCAACACTCCTTCAATACACTAGATCATTTTTTCTAAGTTGGTGTGTAGGTATGATCATTTACTCTGTCACAAGGAAAGTTTCGCAAGGACCCGCTACACATATAATTCTCATACACCTTCAATAGACACAAAATGATTCTATGCACTTGACGCTCATAACACAATAGAAAGTAGTAGAAATTTTGGCCTCACCTAGTGTGTCTCCATTTGTTGAGGTCTCAACAACCCCCTAAGTTTTAATAAATACTCCCCCCCCATCTTTTATTTTTCTTCTTTTTAGGATTTATGTGTTATAGMAATTTTTTCCACACTCTATGCATCATKCTTTGGTGGCCTTCCCTTTCCCTCTGTAGACTCAGTTTCCCCATTTGCTCAACCCAAAGTCAAAAATTCAAATTTTTGTGCATATACGTAGGATACAGTTAGAAAACATGCATATACGTAGGTTGCTACATTACATCTCGTGTACATCAGGTTTTGTGCTCAAAATTAAAAAATATTTTGAGTTTTCCATGCCAAGTCATGGGATCCATAACCTTTGGCCTTTCATATGCTGGAAATGCTATGATTTGACACTTCAATTCCCTTTGGAGGTTGTAAATTGATCCATATACAATCGTTGAGAGAAACAAAGTTGAGAGAAAATACACTCTAGAGAAATTACAACTTCTATTGAGTTTGCATCCCTTTGTCCTTTAAGTCTGAACTTCCCTTATGTTCAACCCCCAATCTCTCCCTATTTTGTGAAGGAGGAACCCAATTACTCCTAAAAATTGTGAGCTTTCCTTGTGGAGGATTAAAGTAGTGAAGGCCCAGGGGGAGGGACTTAGTTTCTCGGTTTTGACAAGTGCCGAGACAGAAGGTTGTCACCTATGTACTTATGCTAATTATATTAATAGAAATACTATTTTCTCATCCAATTATATGTTGCGAGAAAAGAGTATTTATATTAATATAATTAGCAAAAGTACATAGGTGACAACCTTCTATATCGACATTCATTGAAACCAAGAAACTAAGTCCCTCCACTTGGGCCTTCTGTTGATTAAGGTTGGTTGTCATTGATGTCAACCCTTGAGGAAAGACCTGCAACACAAAGGTTTGGGTAATGGACCCAAGATTGTTTGCTGTAAAGATGACTCATTATTGTCTCATCATGGTTGATAAGAAGTAAATATGGATGAAATCCAAAGTGGTCCCCTTATGGTAAAATCCCTCATGGGAAGATGCTTTGTGGAGTAAGAGAACCCATGCTTAATTCTGGAATAATGAGTTGAAGGACAGTGAATTTGTCAGGGAAACTATCCTAGATCGATAGTGCTTGTCATGCCATTTCCGGTGGTATGTGGAACGTCACATAACTCCTCATGGTTAGAGAGTTATGACCATACAAAGTTGGAGAACCCCTCATAAGTCTTATAGAATCCCCCAAGGGTCAAAGTGCTTTGCAAACGAAATTATTTTAAATAAAGAATCCCTAAAATAAGGAAAGTGTAAGGCTTCATGAAGATATAAATAAGAGGCAAAGCTCACTCATTAAATACACACTTGTACATTTTGTATATCTATTTTCTTGTGTAAAGCTTCTTGTAAATACTTGTGGATACATCTGAAGTAGCGAACGTCTGAGGTAGCATGAAGGGTTGACGGTGAAATTATTGGATTTACAGAAAACCCCATTTTCTGATGCATACACAGGTTGTCTGTGTATAGGGTGCGTATACATTGAAGGTATACGTGGGCTGACTATGTATAGGGTGAGTATGTACACGAGCTGGCTGTGTATAGGGTGAGTATATGTTGATAAATCCATGAAACTTGAGAAGATGAAGGTGTAGAGGTTCTATATTCTGAGATCAAGCTCCCAGGAAGGTCTAGAGTGCTCATATACATCAAATCCATCCATTGGTTCAAAAGGTATGTCTTATTTCTATGAATAGTTGGATTTTGATGTAT
>JASDQU010348663.1:0-12293 GCA_032191745.1 Picea mariana
GGTGACACTATAGCAGTCCAAAGGCCAATAGGTTTATCTAAAGAGGGCTTCAGGAAATCTAGGTCGATCCGTACACAGGTGTTGTCTGATGTGCTACCACTCGAAGGGGTACCAAAAGGGGTTACAAGGGTGGCCAACAGATGTGCACTTAAGAACCACTTGTATTTCTTGCATGTATGAATCCCTCAACCGCAGTTTTATGCACGTAACGATAGATCTCTATGGATTAAAGATGCCGGAATACGTCTCTACCCTGAAAAAAAATACCCACAATTTCTGCCAAGGAAAGTTCTCTGATACCACTTGCAAGATACTAGATATACAAAATATGCAGAACATAAATAAAATGCTAGAAATGGCAGAATAACAGTAAAATATCCAGCATAATCTCCACAATAACACAGAAATGATATAAGAACAGCAATAGAAATAGCACTTAGATTCAGAAAGCAATGTTCACGGGCCTCTTCGAGGGGGCAACCTCCAATAGAGCAGCGCTCTGTTACAATAATCTCCAAGCTAGGGTTTTCATACCCTCGACCCTTATTTATACTAAATATGTCTATTAAGAGAAGTATCTAGAGGAAGATCCTTCTAGAAGCGGAAGTTTCTATTAGGTCTTCTTACATCCGCCTTATTCTATTTTATTGAAAGGCCTTATTAATATTGACCTTTATTACATCCGAATACATTGATCTACCTATGTGCAGGTTAGGACCTTAACAATGAGGGACTGTAGGATATTAGTTTGAGTTGGTACCTGTGACTGATTTTTCTAATGTATGAGATACTTTATCCTGGTTAGGAATCCTTTACCTAGGTGGAGTTTATCCCCAACTCGAGGGTGACCCACTGCTGAGAGTTATGAGTAGTGCAGTCTAAGACTGGAGGAACATGGAAGGTATGCACACAGTTAGTGTTCATTTAAATCAAATTTAAGTGTCAATTGTGTGATAATTTATATGTTTCATTAATATTTATGCATTTTTTATGGGTTTTTTCCCGTGTATGTTGCATGCATATCTCTATTATTATTCTGTATGAATTTGTGCATTTGCAGAGCATTTTTTTTATGATCTAAATTAGTATCAGAGTTCGAAATTTTAAGTGGAATAGCCCACTTGGTGGTTGGGAATGCTACATTATATGAGCTTCAAACTAGTAGTCCTTAGGTTCAATATGTCTCCAATGGGTTTTCAACCTTTTCCATCTTGGTGAAAGTGGGTGTAAGTAGTGAATTTTTATTTTCTAAATTTGTAGAACCGTGATTAACAAACTATACTGAGGAAATAAGATATGAAAATATGTGATAATCCTAGTGTATTATGGCTATAACTATTTTTATGATGGGAGGAAGAGGGGAATTTTGCATACCCTATGTCTTGGAGAGTTGAACTTGAGTCTGGTTTCCCAAAACAAAACAACTTATAAATCATGTTCTGTAAAAGTAGTTGTTGTTAATGTCTACCGTAAAAGTAGATGTTGTTAATTTCTACCATATAAATACAAAAAAGTTGGCTTTACTACAGTTGACACATATAGGAAACCACCACTGTAACATACCCAACCCCTAGCTAGATGATGTCACTACTAAAAGGAATCACTAATTCTTTTTTATACTAAATATACATGCGAAAATAACCAACAACATGACATTCATACACTTGAAGTAGTCTATTCTACTCAAATACATAAATATAATTGCTCAACTGTGCATAACAACAACTAAATAACATATAGTAGCATTCAACCATATACACGGAGATTTAAATGTAGCATCTTGCTCACATCAAGTAACATTTAACTAAGATAATTAGAGTAATTTGCACAATAAATATATCAACAGTTAACATGGATAAAATCAACACATAAGAACACTTATCTTAATGAAATGTGCTGCAGAGGACGTACGTTCCTCCCAATCATAGCCTTGTTGTTCCAATTGGCAACAGTAAGACTGTAATATTCCAGATATAAAAAAGTGTGTAGAACGTAAATAAATAGCTAGAAATGGCAAATGAACAACAATATAACTAGAACAACACCACAATAATACCAAAATGATACCAAAATAACACCAGAAACAACACTTTGATTAATGAGAGAAATGTTCACTTGCCTCTTCGAGGGGGAAACCTCCAGCAGAGCAGAGCTCTATTACAATAATATCCAAGACAAAAGTTCTCATACCCTAGACTCCTATTTATACTAAATATTTCTATCAAAAGAACCATCTAGAGGAAGATCATTCTAGAAGCAGAAGCTTCTATTAGGTCTTCTTACATTGAACTTACTCTTCCTTATTGCTAGGCCTTATTAATATTGACCTTTATTACATGGAAATATATTATTCTACCTACGTGAGGGGTTAGGTCCCTAATATGTCCTCCCCCTTAAAAAAAACCTTGTCCTCAAGGCTTGAGATGGGGAAATTGTTGCAGAATGGTAGTTTGTTCCCAAATGGCATCTACTAGAGTTGTATCTTTCCATTGGAATAACACTTCCTTGATGGTTTGCTAACGCAGACGATGCTCACGTTGGTCCAAAAATTCTTGTGGTTGTAGCCAAATGGAGCCTTCTTCGTCCAACTTCGAAAGGTTAGTTTGAGTTTGGAACTTATTTCCAATCACCTTCTTTAGGCAGGAAACATGAAAAACATGATGGAGATTAGAATGACTGGGAAAAGCTAACTAATAGGCCACCTTCCCCACATGCTTGAGAAAGGTATAAGGACCATAAAATTTGGGCGCCATTTTCTCACAATGGTCAACCTTGAGGGAATTTTGCTTGTAAGGTTGCAGTCGAAGAAACACCTGATCCCCTTCTGCAAATTAATGTTTAGAGTGACCTTGATCTGCTTGTTTCTTCATGTGATTCTGAGCCATGACAAAATTCTCTTTGAGGGTACAAAGAATAGCCTCTTGAACTGAAAGCATTTGGTCAACTACTTGGACCTTCGAGACACCTGGAAAATATGAGAGAACTGAAGGTGGATTTTTTTCCATCTACTGCTTCAAAAGGAGTCATGAGGGTAGTTGTATGGTACAAAGTGTTGTACCACCATTCAACTAGTGGTAACCATTGAGCCCATTGATTTTTCCTTTTTCATGAAAAACGCCTCAAATATGTTTCCAAACACTTGTTGACAATTTCAGTTTGACCATCAGTCTGGGGATGATAAGTTGTGTTGAGATGCAATTAGGTGCCTTGTATCTTGAACAATTCTTGCCAAAAATTGTTGGTGAATGTTGGGTCATGATCATAAACAATAGAATGTTACATGCCATGAAGCTTGAAGACCTGATCCATAAAAAGTTGAGCCACATTAGATGTTGTAAATGGGTGTTGAAGAGCACATAAATGAGCATACTTGGAAACACGATCAACTACCACCATGATGAATGATTTATTGCTCGATTTAGGTAAGCCGAAAATAAAATCCATAGAGATATCCCACCAAATAGCAGGTGGAATCGAAAACAGTTGTAGTGTGCTAGGAGATTTGACTGTTTCTCCCTTGTTGCATTGACACACATCACATTCAGCTACAAAATTATGAACTTCATGTTTCATACCATCCCAAAAAAAGAACATTTGACCCGGTCATAGGTTTTGGTAAACCCGGAGTTCCTATCTGTGGGTGTAGCATGAAGCTTAGAAAGTACTATGGATTTAAGTTTTGAATGTTTACTTAAATACAAACAACCTTTGTATTGAAGCTCATCATTGAGCCAAGAGTACCCTGGGGAAACTGGAGAATTGGAATGCAATTGTTGTATCAGATGCGAAATTTTGGGATTGTGTAGCCATTCCTGACAAATAGCTTGGAGCCAATTTGGTACAATGAAGGGGAGAGAAAAAATGGACCCTTCATCTTCATATTTTCTGGAAAGTGCATCAACAACCACATTGTCTTTTTGTTTCTTGTAAATCATCTCATAATCATATCCAAAGAGATTAGTCATCCATTTTTTTTTCTCTAGGGAGGAAAGGCATTGTTCCAGAAAATACTTGAGGCTTGATGATCTGTCATAATTTGGAAGTGTTGCCTCAATAGATAAGGGTGCCAAAGATCCACGACATGCAGAATAGCCAACATTTCCTTTTCATAGATTGATTTGCCCAAATTTCANTGGTGCACATGGCCATCTTCAAGGTTTGAAAATCTTGAGCAGTTGTTGGAGTCCAAGTGAAAGAATTATTTTTAAGGAGTGCATTGAGAGGTGCCACAATCTTTCCATAATTCTTAACAAACTTGCGAAAGTAACCTGTTAAACCCAAAAATCCATGCAACATTTTGAGAGTCTTTGGGTGAGGCCAATCTTGCACAGCTTCAAACTTTTTAGGATCCACCCTAACGTCGTCCTTGCCAACAAGATGACCCAAGTACTCAAATTCTGAGGCGCTAAAAGAACATTTAGATTGTTTGAGGAAAATTTGGTGCTAAGAGAGTAGATGGAGAACTCGATCCACATGAGAAAGATGGGTTGTCCAGGTTTTACTATAGATGAGGATATCATCAAAGAAAACTAAGACAAAATGATGGAGAAAAGGAAGGAATACATGATTCATGAGGATTTGGAAAGTGGAGGCAGAATTACACAAGCCAAAGGGCATGACCAAAAACTCATAGTGACCTTCATGAGTTATAAATGTAGTCTTAGGAATGTCTACCTCTTTCATACAGATCTAGTGGTAGCTAGAATGAAGATCAAGTTTAGTAAAGAACTGGGTGCCACTCAATTCATCCAAGAGGTCATCAATGACAGGAATGGGAAATTTGTCTTTCATGGTGAGTTTGTTGAGGGTGCGGAATTCAGGACACACATGCAAAGAAACTTATTTCTTAAGGACCATGACCATGGGAGAAGAGTAGGGGCTCGTAATAGGGCGGATAACACCTGCATTGAGAAGTTCTTGAACAATATTCTCAATTTCATTTTTTGGGGAAAAGGGGTGATGATAGAGACAGATATTGGGAGTAATGCTTCCCAGGACAAGGGGAATGGAATGATCATGAACACCACGAGAAGGAGGGAGTCCCCGGGGAGTGGAAAAAACCACTTGATGTTTAGAGATGATGGATTGGAGGTCCTGTGACACTGAGGGTGTCTCAATTGCTTGTATGGCATGTAGTTGGGAAATAATGCCAGAATGACCTTTTTTGAGAAAATTTTCCATGCGATGGAAACTAATGATCTCCGGGGAACCGGCGGTGATGCCTTGGAACTTATATTGTTGGCCCTCCTGGTCGAATTTCATGGTTAATTCCTTAAAATCCATTGGAATGGGACCCAAAGTCCTTAGCCATTCTGCACCCAACAAAATGTCACAACCACCCATGTCGATAGAAAACATATGAGATTTTATGTGGTATTCACCAATTTGGAGACACACATTTTCACAACACCCTGCACATTTCATGTACTCGCAATTGGTAATCATGATTTGAAAATTATTAAATGCACGAATATAGAAATTAGTTTCTTGGGCAATGCGACGATGAATAAAATTATGGGTGCTTCCACTATCAATAAGAATGATGCCCTTCCTATGCTTGATGTAACCAATTATCTTGAGGGTTTGGGGAGTAGAGAAGCTAGTGAGAGCATTTAGGGAAATGATTGGTTCTACTTCGAGAGGGTCTGAGGGAGGGGTTATGTCAGTGGGTTAAGGTGACACAGACACAAGGGGAGCCTCAACATCCACTTCTGAAACATCCTCCAAGATGGCTATAAAAATCTTTTGTTCCTTACACTTGTGTCCTATAAAATATTTGTCATCACAATTATAACAAAGGACTTTGAGTTGGTGTTCAACCATTTCATCCCTGGTCAATTTCTGGATCTTTAGTTGAGTAGAAGGAGGCGTGGGAGTTACTAGTTTAGTGCGAGGAATAAAGGATGGTTTTCAGTTTTGAGAAGAGACAACCGGTTGTGCTTCCTTAGCTCTTTTAGTATCGTCCACCCAACTCTGAGGCCAAGCCATGAGGACATGTGCACGAATCTCATCCTTGAGGCCACTGATAAAACATTCTCGTAAAAAAGCATCAGACATGTGCTTTGTACAAAAATCCAGTTTGATTTGGTTGGTGTCAATGTCAAAGCGTTCATAAAGCTCTACCATAAAGTGTGTCCAAGACACATACCCTTGGCGGGAATTATTTCTCCATTGCCACCATTGCCAACGTTCTTGATCTAGATGAAGAATACCATACCAGAGTTTGTCCAACTCATCCATAATGACATACAAAGAGAAATAATGTTCCATTTGAGTTACCCAGAGAGAGGGATCTGAGCCATAAAATTTGGTCACATCTACACGTGGAAGGTGTAGATCACACTGAAAGTGATGGGGCTGAAAATTCTGGGAATGAGAGGAATTTTCACTTATGTATGCAAAGGTGGGTCAAATAAGGGAAGATCTGTAGGGATCTGCAGCTTGGCACAAATCATCATAGTGACAGATTCAAGATGGGTAGTAATGTATTGTTTGAGGTCTTGTTTGACTTCCTCTATTGGGGAAACGATGGAGGAATGCATGTTTTTATTGATGGTCGCAATATTGGCATTGAGCTGTCTCACTTCTTGTTAGGTTTATGTGAAATTAGAGTGCAAGGTGTTGAAGTGAGTTTCCAAGTCTTGGCTATGGGTATGGGCCATGATGACGAGGGAACATGAAAAGGGGAGGGTGGGACCACACAAAAAATGGGTTATGGGTGAAGTGTATCACAACTATCAGGGTGATGAGTTGAATCCAATGAGGTAAAGCCCAAATAATGGTGTTGGAAAAGGGTCAGTTCCACGAGAAAAACAAAATTGCTGAAAAATGATAGATATGACTGCGATAAGGGAGAAGAGAGAAATCCAATGGAATAGGTCTCAGATAATGGTGCCAACAGGATCCATAATTTTGTTTTTTTACTCCTGTGGATTTATACTCTGGTCTGAAGAATACTACAGTGATGAAATGCCCAAATGCTTAACAGGAATAAATGTGTAGTAATTTCGCAACTCGAATGCAGGAGACACAATTGCGCGACAATAGATCTTGTATGTTTTGTTTTTGTTTCCTTCCCAAAGGTTAGGTATTAAAGGGTTCTACAGATAAGGGTTTCCCTATGCTATAGCTCTCTGATATATGTGCGAGGTCCAACAGTAGTACTTGGCCCAATATCTCAGGAACCAATTAAGGAGGCTAAACCGTGCCCTTAGTCGTACTACCTGACTACCCAGGTACTAGAGAGTGTCTTTCTGAGTGATGTTATCGGTGGCACTATATCAGTAAGGAGATCGATCGGTTTATCTATGAAAGGATTCACGAGATATAGGCTGATCTATATACAGGTGTTGTCTGCTGCACTACCACTCGAAGGGGTACCAATAGGAGTTACAAGGGTGGCCAACATATGTGTGCTTAAGTACCACTTGTATTTCCTGCGTGTATGAATCCACGACCATGGGTTTATGCACATAACGACAAATCTTTGTAGCTTAAATACGTCAAAATATGTCTCTACCCTGAAAAAAATTAACCCACAATTTTTTGCCGAGGAAGATGCTCTGATACCACTTGTAATATTCCAGATATTAAAAAGTATGCATAACATAAATAAATAGCTAGAAATGGAAGATGAACAACAATATAACCAAAAAAACACCATAATAATACCAAAATGATACTAGAATAACACCAGAAATAACACTTCGATTACTAAGAGAAATGTTCACTTTCCTCTTCGAGGGGGCAACCTCCAGCAGAGTAGATCTGTATTAAAATAATATCCAAGACAAAATTTCTCATACCCTCAAATCTTATTTATACTAAATATGTCTATCAAAAGAACCATCTAGAGGAAGATC
The DNA here is from genome assembly GCA_032191745.1 of Picea mariana. Taxonomy (NCBI): domain Eukaryota; kingdom Viridiplantae; phylum Streptophyta; class Pinopsida; order Pinales; family Pinaceae; genus Picea; species Picea mariana. Next base: position 7,863 of record JASDQU010348663.1, read on the forward strand.
CTTCTAGAAGTGGAATATTCTATTAGGTATTCTTACATTGGACTTATTCTTCCTTATTTCTAGGCCTTATTAATATCGACCTTTATTACATGGAAATATATTATTCTACCTACGTGAGGGGTTAGGTCCCTAACAAAAACACCCCTGAGATAGGGCTATGAATCCATAAGAGACGAAGGTCCCTAAGGATGGATAATGTCCCCCTTTTAGTAGTTAAACTCTCAGCTAATTCCAATCCACTAGCACAATTACCCTCAACCTGCACAACCCAAGGGATGGAATCCCCCTTCACTACTCGCAGTCCCTCAAGCCTTTCCACTCCTCTCCAGGGATTCCAACATATGTTGGACAGGAATTCTACAGCTATATAAATATAAATTTGCCAAGTAGTGTCTTTCTCCATGAAATTACCACTCCAATCAACATCCAAACAAGTCCACAACAACTGCCATCAAGCTCCCCCACTCAGAACTCCAATGTTGGCCAGAAAATTCCATGTAAAAACAACTCTCTATGAAAAAACATGAATGTACAAAATATGGTCTCCTACCCATATGAATTTCCTCTCTTTCTCTTCCTTGCTTGACTCACACTCGTCCCCAAATTGATTGTACTTAGCCCCCATGATTTTAATAACTATGGGAAGTGACTCTCATGCAAAACCTCTTACATGAATTCAATGATTGGGTTCTAGAACACTCAACAATTAATGAAAGTTTCATGGAAAGGATAATTTAGAGAAAAACAGGAAATGGGTTTTGGTTTAATAGATATGGATAACTCCCCCCCTTGGACCCCTACCCTCTCTTGTGAATACTTAGCCCCCAATATTCGACTATGTCCATGTGAAACTAGCGATACATTTTATTCATTATATTCAATTTACATCATTTACATATTACATCACTTTGTCTCTCGACCATATGCTATATTTACAATATACATCACTTGGTTCTCGGCTATATATATAAGGATTTGAAAACAAGGATGTTACAACCACCTACTTTACTTTACATTGAATTGAAATCTCTGCAAGGCTATTGAGAAATTGTAAAAATTATTTGGACATACTCTTATATTTTGTAAAAATAGCTTAGTGCTCGTTAGAAATTGCCCCAAAAAGGCTCAACAACAAGTTGTTTTCAATTATTTACACTGCACATGAATTTACTATGTTCTTTCTTTATAATAAGATTAATATTTTAGGTCATAATGCCATTTCTTTCTTATCATAACATATGTTGTAGTGGTAAAGCTTCTTGTTAAAGATAAATTTTAACCCTCTTGGAATAAGCATGAAAAGAACACTCTTTCAAAAATATTTGTAGGAACAAAAAGGAAATCATTATCTATATGCAAAAGAGGTTCATCTAAAAAGGTATACAAGCTTTGCCATGATAAATTTCAAGTTATGGATTTTGTAGGCATTATTTAAAACCCTAGGTGAATAAAAAACTAATTGAATTCTAACCCCTTCTAACACTCTCAAATATTCATTTTCTTTCTAATTCCTTGGAGACATGTTAGAAAATTTAGTTTTTTATCCCCTTATTATTAGAAATGTTTGAACTAGTCTATGAGAAATGAATATGGTAAGGGGCTTCAACACAATAAATTTAGATTAAGTGAAAATAGAACTTTTGGACATCTGCATTTTTTGTTGTTTGAATTGTTGTATGTTCAAACATAGGGGTTTGAGGCATTCTCTTAATTGAAATGTCGTGACATAAGCAACGATTAATTTATGTTTTTCATTAGAAAATGTATTTATTTAATATCTAACTATAGTTACTACATCAATGAATTTTAAATATTTTTTAAAGAAAAATTACCATGTATCAATGGATTTGTAAAGAATTTTTCTATGTAGAACCTTTTTTTGTCTTGTCCATACTTCATATTTATTATAGAAACGTGGTTTGAGCAACCTAGTTTAAGGTAAACATACAATATGTCTACCTTCTTAGAGACATGAATAGCTAAATTTGTAATATAATTTGAATATGACATCGAGATAAAGGAACATTAGCATCTAATTTGTGTTGAATAATGCTATCATTGATGCCAATGGTTTAATTGATTGATGTCAAGTGATTGAATTGATTGATGTCAAGTGATTGAATTGATTGATGCCTAAGGATGATAGTAAAATGTCAAGGTCAAAGGTTTGATGTATGTCTTAGATGGATCAATGAGTTGTCATTGATATATGATGCATTGTTGGATTGATGTTCATTGTCTTATCATGGTTGATCAAGTGTACAAATGGATGAACTCTAAAGTGGTCCCCTTACGGTGAAATCCCTCATGGGTAGACGCTTTGCGGATGAGTTATCCTTGAAGTATGGTTATGCTTCTATGTGGAATAATGAATTGAAGATCAGTGAATTTTTCAGTGGAACTATCCTAGATGGATAGTGCTTATCATGCCATTTATGGTGGTATGTTGAATGCCACATAACTCCTCATGGTTTGAAATTTATGGCCTTGTGAAGTTGAAGGACACTCATATGTAGGCTTGAAGCCCCAAAGATCAAAGAAGTCAAAGATCTTGCAAAGAAGAAATTATTATTTAAATGATAAAGAAAAGTGATAAAGTCAAGGAGGAATATGTAAATGATATTTAAATGGAGAACTTTCTATTTATGGAAAGTGGTTAACCCTAATAATGAGGAAAATATGTTAAGTGACCTAGAAATGGGTTAAGTGACCTAGAAGATGTTTCTAAGGAAGCTACTTAGAGAGTATAAATAAGAGGCAAGGGTCTCTTGTGATAATGCATCTCTTGTGTGTATCCTTGGTAGATATTTGGTGGATCTTGTGTGTATCTTTTGTGTATATATTGAGCATGTATTGAAGATCTATTCTGAGAGAGAGGAGATCTGGAGGATCTCATGGACACATCAAAGTTTCGACAAGTCTAAGATCATGACGGAAAAAGTTTTGGAAGTTCAGAAAATGTTAAGTCCTAATACTGGCTCATTACCCATTAATTGGGGCATATTATATTAGTAATGTTATTTTATTTATGTCTACTTTAGGCTATTAGTTGTAATTATACCTCCTAGTCTCCTATATATACCAAGGAGACATTTTCATTTTGAATCATCTTGTACTTGAACATTTAAGTGGGGTAAAAAGAGGTTTCCCCCTTGAAGAGGATTATTATCTGAAATTATCTCTTTTTCAAGGTGTTGAGTACTTTTCCTGAGGTTTTTCTATGATATATTGATATTTGGTTCTTAACATATGGTATCAAAGCTCAAGGTCTTGGGGTTTCGCTGCTACATCTGAGACACCTTGGAATTTTTGCTATAACTTTTTTTCTACAATGTTTCAGAAGGAATGGCTTGGAGGATATTTATTAGATAGATCAAGGTACGTTGGGTTCAAAATTCAGCTCCTGATTCCTTAAAATTTCAGAGATACAACCTGTACAAGATAGGGTTCTGGAATCATCCTAAACAGAGTCATTGCGGAAATTTCGCTATAAAACATTTTATGTAATGTTTCAGAACCTGAACTTCGAAGGATATTCACAGAAATTAGTAAGGTATATATGGTAAAACGTTCATCTTCTGGGTCATCTTAAATTTGTAGATACACCCTGTGTAAAATAGGGTATCTGACTAGTCCCAATAAGGTGTTCCAGGTAAAACAATCATGACTTCTTTCTAGAGTATCCAAATTGAGTGGGACTGGTTGCATTGGATCATGGATAGTTTGTAGTATTTTAGGTGCGAGTTTTAGAATTTTATATAAATTATTTTGTGTGGAGCATGCTATACAAGTGAGATCTTATGGAAAGGCCAAAAATCGGCAAGTTGTGGGGAAGTTACCGTAAATTCCACTTGGCACATCCAATTTTGATCAAACTTGTGGCATTGCAGAGAAGAAATATAAAAGAACTACATAAAATAAAGTTTCATACCCAGAATGGCGGAAACTTGGGAGATACAATAGAAGAAATATTGTCTAACAAAACCACCTCAAAATCAAGGTTCAAAAGTGATACTTGACCAACATGCCACCCAAAAAGGGAACTTCTACACAAAATAAGCCTCCAGACAATCCTACTTGGACTTTTGATGAAGGTGAATAAATGCGTAGGGACATAAATGATTTACAAAAGAAGATAGTAACAAAATATGAACTACAAGAGATGATGGAGGGTTTAAAAGGGGAGATCATGGAAGTATTGAAAAAAAATTTAACAGAGAAGACACCTGAAAGTGAAAATGCATCCCATGAAATTCATGATGAGGACACAAGGAAGGTGAATCAAGAATGGAGAAACTTCAACTTTGGTTTGAAGACCAACCACGTTCCTAAGATTGATATGAGGAAGTTTGATGGCAAGGACCCAATCACATTGATACTTCAGATGGAGCAATTATTTGATCTCCATAATGTGCCACATACACAAAAGGT
>JASDQU010348664.1:0-12293 GCA_032191745.1 Picea mariana
ATGTGTGACTGATGCTCATTATTTATGTTGTCCATATGCTGTATAATATTGATGATCACTTGAAGAAAGTTTAAGAATTGTTTAATTGAAATTAATATTGTTTAAGCACAGTACTCGCTCTTCTGTCCAAGTTCTCCCAATCTTCCTTCGACATACCAGTAGGTGGTGTACTAGTAGTTTGTGCACTAGTAGGTTGTGTACCAGTCATCTGTGCGTTGGTAGGCTACGTACCAGTCGACGATGTACCAGGATCCACAACGATCCATTGTTCTTTGTCTACAAGAAGGTCCTCCATCTTCAGCTTCCATACCTCAAAGTTTTTATCGTTGAACTTCTCTATCTCGATTCTAGAAGAACTCTCCATTCCTCTTTCTGCACTCAAATCACCACTGCAAAATCTCCTACTAAACCTCGGTTTATCATAGACCCAAGATAAACTTGATCTATCAAGACCGAGCCAAACCCTCAACAAAAAAAACGTCCCTCTGAAGCCAAAAACGAGCTCTGATACCACATGTAAGTTTTAAACCTGTGAAGTAAAGCAATGCATATAGATTCTTAAGAAAAACAAAATTTAATCAATGGCTCATACACAGAGTACACAAATATTTTATACCGGAAACCCTCAACCGAGAAAACCTTTCTTATATTCATTATATTGAATTTCACCATTCACTATACAATATATACAATGTTTTTAAGTATTCCGTAGATACCAAAACCCTAATCCCTAAAACTGAGATTATTTTTAGTAAACCGCTAAAAATAGCAAAAACCGCCCCCCCAAAAAACAAATCGGGGCACTGCCCCGGGCTACACCCAGTGCCAAATGTTGCGCATAACCAAGGGGGGCATACCTACCCCCCCCTGGGACCCCCCTAGGAAAGCGCTCGGTGCACACGACACAAACAAAGCACTACTACGAGAGATCATCAGACGCAATTGTCATATCTGACGCACCCACACACACACATGCAAAGAATATAACACATACCCAACACGGCCAAGTAACCAGAAAGAACAAGGAAGTTGTGCAACCCCGATGGATGGAGGAATCAGAGACAACAACACCCCCATGCAAGAAGCAGAGGGAGATGCGGAAATGACCCCAAGCGAAGTAGGCACAGAAGATCCTGAACTCAGAGACCTTGTGCAAAGGGAAGGTATATATCTCACAAACGTACTGGAGCAATGGAAAAGACAGGGAGTAGACAATGTACCAATAGAGCAACTTGACCACATCCAGTACCTGTTCTTCCTAATGGAGGAAGCCAAAGCTAGAGGCCTAAAGCATACATAAGGGGAGATTGGACACCTAGGAGTCAAAGCCGGCAAGGGACAACCATAGCTCTCATCAAAGTAGACACAGAGGAAAAAATGCAGGAAATCAAATAGTGTATCCCTACAAGAGCTTGGAGTGCTACTGATAAACTTGGGTAAGATCAAGAAACTCTTCCCCAACTCCCCCCCGCATGTTTAAATGAAGGTTATAACTTGGAATATAAGCGGCCTAAACAACCCAAGAAAACAACGAATCCTTAGAAATAGACTAAAACAGGAACAACCGGATCTTTGTTTTATTCAAGAGACAAAATGTAATACAGACAGAATGGAGAAAATCAGTCAACACCAATGGTGAAAGTACAAGATGGTGGCTATTGGAGGCCACCAAATGGCAGGAGGCACCCTCACCCTGTGGAACCCACAAGTACTAAGCCTAATAGCAGCTAAAGCGACTAGGCATACCCTTACGGTCCGCATGCAAATCATTGGGAACACAGAGGTGATTTTATGCACTAATGTGTATGGGCCCCAGGTGTCAGAGGAAAGGAGAGGAATGATAAGAGACATAAAAGATCTTAAAAACTGATCCAACAACCTCTAATGGATCCTAGCATGAGACTTCAACATCATCATGTCACTTGCGGAGAAAAAATGAGGTACAAGAAGATTGGATAGAGATATGGAAGAATTCTCAAAGTTCATAGACATAGCGGAGATGGTAGATTTGAAAACTAATAATGGAAAGTTCACCTGGAACAATAAATGGATGAACCAACATCAGGTAGCAACAAGACTCGATAGATTCCTAATATAAAAGTCAATCATTATGTAGGGGCTAACCTTAGATTGCAACATCCTTGCCTGGCAGGATCCGATCACTGGCCAGTGCAACTAGAAGCAAGTTTCTAGACCACACCAAAGAACATGCCTTTCAGATTTGAGAAATTCTAGATTGAACACCCGACATTTAAGGAAAGAATCAAACAGTGGTGGCAGGAGGAGCAACCAAAGAAAGGGACAAGGATGTTCAAACTCTATAAGAAACTAAAACACATCAAATATAGGCTCAAGGAGTGGAACAAGGACACTTCTGGGAATATAAACCAAGAGAAGAACAACATTGAATAAAAAATGAAAAAACTTCAGGAAACCTGCATTTCGGAGGGATACACAGAGGAGCATAAAAAGGAAGAGATCCATATGACCCAAGAATGGGAAGCGCGATGCCAACAAGAAGAAACTCTTTGGCAACAAAAGTCTCAGATTAGATGGCTAAAGGAAGGAGAACAAAACACCAAGTTTTTTCATAGAAAAACCATGGCCAGAAGAGCCCATAACAAAATCCTGAAGATTAGGGACCGGAATGGAATAGAGACAGAGTCACATAAGGACATCGAAACAAATCTGGTAAACTAATTCCACGGGATAGCCCAGAAACCCAACCAAGACAGAACGGAGGCCATACAAAGGATAATCTAGCATATCCCTCGCCTGGTCACTGAAGAACAAAATAACAACCTGAACAAGCCCATTATGGAGCAGGAAATTGACCAAGCACTCTAGGAAATGCCCAATGGAAAAGCCCCAGGCCCAGATGGTTTCACAGTGGAGTTCTTCAAAGCCTGTTGGTAAATTGTCAAACACGACGTATATAGGGTAGTGGAAGACTCTAGAAGGTCAACCTCCATTCTAAAAGCACTAAATGATACAATGATTACACTTATCCCCAAAGATAATGAAGCCAAAACCCCTTATCGTTACAGACCTATAGCGTTGTGCAATGTGGTGTACAAGATAATCTCCAAGGTTATAGATAATAGATTGAAACCACTCCTACCCACACTGGTTTCACAAGAATAGGCAGGTTTCATGGAAGGAAGAAAAATAATGGACAATATCATCCATGCCCACAAACTTATCCACACCCTGAAGATTCAGAAGAGAGGGGAAATGATAATATAACTGGACCTAGCAAAATCTTATGACAAAATTAGTTGGCACTATATGATCAAGACCCTGGAAGCCTTCAGCTTCACCCAGCACTGGATCAGTTGGGTAGTCAACCTAGTATCCACAACAAGCTACTCACTACTAGTAAATGGAGCCCCTGCCAAACCTTTCTGGCCCATGAGAGGCATCAGACAAGGAGACCCGCTGTCCCCTTTCCTATTCATTTTAATGATGGAAGGTCTCAATCAAAGCATAAAAAGCACAACAACAATAGGGGAAATAAAAGGTATCAAACCCTTCGAGAATTTCCCTACTTCCACACACCAACAGTTCGTGGATGGCACCTTACTGCATGGCATACCCACGGTCAAGGAAGCGAAATCCTACAAACGAATCTTAGACAAGTTTGGGGAATCCTCGGGGGCAAAGATCAACCAGTCCAAATCTATGATCTTCTTCTTTAATACCAACCCCGCAATCCAAAGAAATTTGGCCAACACCTTGGGCTTTGAACACAAAGCACTCCCAACCAAGTACTTGGGCATTCCCCTGACAGACAAAGCTTACAAATTGTCAACTTGGGAAGGAATAATCAACAAGATACAAGACCGGGTAAAAAATTGGACTTACAGATCCCTCAACCTAGTCAGAAGACTTATCTTGACCAATTCAGTTTTGCAAGCAATTCCAACCTTTATGATGTATGTTTTCCCAACCCCCAAGGGGATACTAAAAAAAATAAGAACCATACAAAGGGACTTCCTATGGCGAGGTGCAGAAACAAGGAAAAAATGGGCACTGGTGGCTTGGGAGAAGGTTTGTAAACCAAAAATCAAAGGAGGCCTAGGGTTACACGACCCACAAGCAACCAATGACGCCTATGGGGCGAAACTCTGGTGGCGTTGGGTCAAAGAAACTACTATGCCATGGGTCAACCTGTGGAAGGAAAAGTATGCCCCAAACATATGCGACCAGGACAAAATCCACTTCAGAGGAACCAAGGAAGGTTCTTCCATCTGGAACCTAGCTTGGCACAACAAGGCCTGGATCTAGACACACAACTTTTGGGAAGTAAGAAATGGCAGAACAACTAGATTCTGGGAGGACGCCTGACAATAGGAACCTAGAATGGAAAAACCAAGCTGGGAGGAACTTCAACAGGAGATGATTGCACAAGGCAAAACCAGAGTCTACCATTACTGGAAACAAGAAACAGATCGCAACAAATGGAGAATCTGGAACACTCTCACCCCACAAAATAGAGACCAAACTGCAACAACAGTAAAAGAGGTGGAGGAGGAATTAGGGAGAAGAAAAATTGCAGTCATGGACAAAAATGACCAGCTGAGATGGGGGCACAAAGACGGCGGGGAATTCAATCTTAAAAAATTCCAACACTATATAGCAGACTAGAACCAAGAAGACCCGACGCATCAATGGGATAAGCTCTGGAACAACCCCCATTGGCCAAAAATAAAAATATTCCAGTGGCTAATACTCCACAACTTAATTCTAACTTGGAAAAACCTAAGAAAGAGAGGATTCATAGGTCCTTCCAGATGTCACCTATGTGAAGCAAAGGAGGAAACAACGAACCATCCAATGGACGAATGCACCTACACAACAAAAGTCTGGGACTGAGCGGCAGGCATCTTCCGTCAGTCCAATAGGATCAGAGGTAATATATCCACAACTATCAACATCTGGAAAGAAAACTACAATGAAAATGAAGAGGTGAATCTCTGTTGGACCCTCATCCCTGGAACGATCATATGGACAATATGGAAGGAAAGGAACCGACGCATCTTCAGGAACCAAAGTTGGATGACAGGAAAGATCAAGAAAACAATAATCTCCATAACAAGAGAAATGGTACAGAGCCGCAAATTCCAAACATGAAGAGCGCAACTCACAGACCAGGACCTTCGAGTTCTAGAGGCTTTTCAATTGAAAGATAGACGTAACCCCAATCAGGTAAGATGACCACTGCAACTACAAGTAGGTTAGTGCAGCTGGAAACTGCCACCAGAGGGCTCCCTCAAGCTGAATTTTGATGAGGCGTCGAAAGGTAATCCAGGACGAACAAGAATGGGAGGAGTAATCAGGGACAGTCAAGGAAAAATCATCTGGTTATACACTGGGAGTCTAGGAAACTCAACCAACAACGTCGCTGAATTTGGAGCCCTGGAGACCAGCCTCGAGATTCTACACCGGGAAGGGATGACCAATGCCATAGTTGAAGGATATTCCACACTGATCATCAACATAGTAAAGCGACTCCAAAACGGTACCAGAGTGGGAAAAATTCAGAGGCACTAACGCTTGTCTCATTCCCTGCAAAAAATTTAGGAGCACTTGCAGACGGGGATCGCATTGGAGTTGCGTTGGGTATGGAGGTCAGTAAATGGACTAGCGGACAGAATCACTAATGAAGGGGTTGACAAGGAAGGACCAGAACTAGATTCCATATGGAGTAACATCCTAAATGGTCAGTTCTGAACAGACTGCATCTAACTAGCGGCAAAGGACTACGACGACAACCGAAGTACGRACAATCACATCCGAAACAGGTGCAGAAATAATTGAAGGGCACGTAGGATCCAGGAAGAATCTGATAGGCCACCACTTAACCACGAGTTACAATGCATATCTCGTTCACACCACAAGACGAGGTACGACACTACGGTCCTGTCAATAGAAAGAAGTACATGAGTTGTTCGTGGGAGAGTAGAAAGGATAATCAACATGTGGCAAAGGATGAAGAACAAAAGGGTTGGCTGTGGGTAGGTATGGGTACACCTCACCCATGCATAGATACAGGGGGGGAATGATTGGCGTACAATGTGCAAGGCCAATGATTAGCGCAGGGACGACGACAGGGTTCCCAAGAGCACACACCCCGAAACGGTGAAAAAGGACCAGAAGGTACACCTTTATGGGAGACCCATGATTACCAAGATAAGCTCGCAGCCGGGGAAATCCCATAAAAGAAGAAACATTGGGGATAGCCATAGACTAGAGAGAAGCAATTATAGAGGCCATTCTACATACCAGGAAGGGGTGAATAGAAACGGAGGACGAATTCAAGACAAGAACCACCAAAATCAAACCGAGATGGTAAGAATGAAGAATACCCAAAGTAAGAGGGGCCCCCAGGGGGAGGAACTTCCAACAAGCGCCCAAAAGATCATTAGGATGGAGTAGGCGGCTAGAGAAGCCAAGGGTACCTTTCTCACGCAGGTCGATCCAAAGGGAAAAGTGGTCATCAACAGGTGAGAGAGAGAAGTCAACACCACACGCTAGGGAAAATCCTAGGCAAAACTCATTCGAGAAGCGAATGGGATAAGGGACCTAGGGGCCACCTAGCCCAGAACAACCCTCTACCACAAAACGACGGAGGAAGCCTGGTGCACAAAAATGTTGATAGGCAAGCTGAGCGCTGGCAGGAAAGAGACCAACAGGGAGGCTATCGGGGACCACAAGAAGGTGCTCACAGAAATTTTTAGTTGCCTGAGCAACTTGGAGGCTAGTGCAAGAAGAATAGCAGAGGACTACAGGAGCCAAAACTAAAAAATGGAATGAATAGCAGGACAATTCCACCTCTACCTATGCTATGTCCACCACATGGACATCACTCCAGCAGACCAATGTGGAATATCATCCTGTATCAGAAAGACGCGCACGGTGGAGCAGAGGAAGGAGAACGAGGCAAGAAAGGAAGGAGACGAAAGCCATCCCATCCTCTTGGACTAGCGCAGTATCAACCGCTAGTCAAGTTGTTTATCAATGTAGGAGCCACCCCTGTTCTACGTTTTTGTCTTTTATGTATATGTTATGGTATAGTTTTTCAAACTAGTTTTCGGAGACTGGTTTGGTTTCCCAGGGTGGTGGCCCAGCCCTCCACCCCCATTTTTGTAGACAATGCAACTTCGAGATCCCTGATCTGGTTTCCTTTTTGGCAGATCAAAGGATCCCCCTTTTTCCTTTTGTACCATATTTTTCAGTAATATAGAATCTCACACTCACTTACAAAAAAAAAAATGCCCGAGGTTGGGAAATGATATTGATCTATAAACCTTGTTTATGTTAAGAATTAGCTTTAGTTGAGCCAAGATTTCCACTCCAAGAACCCAGAGAGAAACTACATTTAGAGTTTCCTTTCCTATGTTGGATCATTATAGGGTATGGATTGCCTGAGGGAATGCATGGTTGTATATGTATGTGGGGAAGATAATGGTGGCTAATTGAAGGGTTGGGTGTGTTGCTTGGAGGAATTGTTTGATAGATATGGTGGTAGGTTGTAGTTTTTTTAGAATTCTTGAGTTTGTGGGTTAGGATGAGTATGATCAGAGTTGAATAACTTATCTTCACCCTTGTAGTTTTGCAATCCTGGTTCAATGGTGGCTTTCATAGTTTATTTCCTATGGTTGGGTGGAAAGGTATTAGTTTACAACTAATTTGATAGTTCATTATTATAATTATATGTAGTTATTTTTATTTATGTGTGAATGTGTGTATGGAAATTATTTGGTGAATTGTTTTTTATATATGTGGGAACTTTGTAATAAATTGGTTATCTTGATGGGAAATATATTTATTGATTATGTAAATATACTTCTATTAATTATGTGTGAGTATAGATCATTATGCATGTTAGTTCTACTTAGGAATACATGGCCAGGTTGTTGGATGTCATTGGAATTTTTTTATGTTAGATATGAATTTTTTTATTTTGCATATGTATTTGTGTATATAATCATGAATAGTTAATTATGTTTAGGACCCAATTTATGCACATGTGATTTTTTATGTGATAACATGTTATGTGATTTAATTCCTAGTCATAAGTATGTGCATGAGAATTGGGTTTTCACTTGTGAATTTTTATTATGTAATGTTAATTCCAAACTTGTTTTGAATATGAATTTTCCTACACTATTTTTATAAATCAAATTGGTTCTAGTGGGAATTATAAATGAAGAGAAATAAATAAACTTAAAGTGGTTATGCCCCAATGACTAGGGGAGGAGGGTCCCGGTACACCATAGAGTGGTATGAGAAATATTTTTAAACCATTTTGTTGTTGGTTGGGTATGTGAATTATTGAATGTCCAATATTACATTCGTGTGCAAACTATTTGACAAAATTCCCTTGTGAGCATTGTGTTGATTTTGTCAAGTTGGATGCTCATAATGATCATCTAATGGTTAAGATTCATACGATAGGCTAGCATTATGTCTCCAAGATATCTTATAGAGTGAATCCTCTATGATTATGAGAAGTCAGTGACCAAATCTAATATGAGAAGTTGGTGACCAGATCTGATGGAGTAGGGAAAATATGGATTTTCCTATATCCTATTGATGAGATTTAAGTATTAATATCCATTGGGTGTGTAAGAATATTTCCTTTGATATGGCCAAGTATGAAAATAATATGGAATGTGAATGATGTTGTGGATATTTACTAAGATGTAGGTTTCACTTCATGAAAGAATATAAACTTGTAGGTTTTTCATGAGGTTCCGATAGCAAACCTCATGAATGCAATTTTTTCTAGTGTTTATATGGAAAATTTAGTGTTTAAATTAGTGGATGTTGTTAGTAAATGGTCTTGTAGTGAATTGCCAAGTCAAATGATTAATTATGGAAAAGTTGAATTTGGACAAATAGAGGAAACTAGTAGAATTGGTAAGTACCCAAATATGTTAACTAACATAAATATGACATAGAGGATACAATGAAACTAGTCATTAGATGACTAATACAACATGTGATTAAGAAAGTGATGAAATATTTTTTTTTAAATGAGATTGAAATATGATAGAAGGACATGCAATAAGTAGATATGGGTAATAACTTTAATAATTCATGTAACAATTATCTAATAATTCGACGGTTAAACATGGTATGGAAAAGTTATAATATAAATGGTAAGTCGCATAGGTATTTCGGCATTGTGTCCCTTTGTCATTCGTGAGCTTTGGAATTGGAGACAATAACTACTTTGAATAGATTATAAGAAAAACAAACAGTATTGAAAGCTTATCATCATAACAAAAAAATATGGAATTCTCAGCATTATCGTCATAATCATCATTCTTCAACATCAAATAAACAAACACTGCAATTCATAAAACATGTGCCATGAAATGTGTGCGTGTGTATTCAAAATTGTCCCAACTATATATTTTATATAAAATGGCACACCGTTCCCAATATACAAAACGACAACAAGTTCCCAAACATGGAAAAGTGACATATAGTGCTCTAGATACAAAATGGCAGTCATTGGTCACTCATTGACCACTGCCACCTTCAAAACTATCAAGTGCATCCTAGAACTCGACCTCTCTTCTCTTACTCGAAGCAACACATAGAGCGGTTTTACGCCTATGTGTGGTTCATCACTTTAGAGACTGGACAAAGAAACAACATTCTTATAAGTTTTTTTTCCACAATGAATTAATGCACTTACAAAATGATACTTTATAATTCAAGCCAAGAAAACTCGTTGCATATGATACTGACAATTGTGAGGGTGTTACCATCCTCCGTGACCCTAATCTCTCAGCGATGTCACCTTGCAACAATTACAATGATCAAAGCATGAAATTTAAAAAAAAAATACATTAAATCAATTCCATTCATGATACGTAAAAATTCATCAACAAATGATCTCATCGAGAATTAACTCTGGAAATTGTGGAGAGTCACTAGGAGGTGGATCACTCGATTGTACAACTTTATCCGAGGAAACATCTACTATGGTAGCCTCACTGGATGAAACTTTTTGGTCTGCAATAAAGACGACTAGTGGGTCATGTATAGGTGCAGCGACTTTAGATGCATCAGATGGAAAAGGTGCAACTAATGTGGCATCTTAGGTGTCGGTTTAGGATTTGACAAGCATTTCACATAAAAATAGCTTTTCAAACATCTTAAACTTGTATTTGGATTTTTACATATTTTTAAAATTCATTTCCTCTTATCATGTATTTGAGAACAAGTTTTCAATCTTTTTTAAAATTTACTAAAATACTTCATTTTTAAAATATATATCTATATGATATACATTTCTAATTTTCTATTAAAAAAAAATATGTAATCATAAATTATAATTATTCTAACTTTGTTTCCATACAATAAAATTTATCAAAAAATTTAATATAAAATACTTTATATCCGGTTAAAACCTTTTAACTTTTATTATAAAAAAATTTAATATTTTTTCTTTTAAAATATTTTATATTATTTAAATGAAACACTCTCATTAAAAATATATATTAGCATTGTAAACTTTTTCACGAGATTACTTTGATATTAATCATTGTTATAATTTTTTTAATGAAATTGCTTTGACCTTGTACTTCTCCAAACTCTTTAAAATTTTGATAACTTTTCTTTGAGTTCTCATTGACTTTGTCTTTATCAAATTTCTAAGATATTCGTAATAACATAACCAAAATGTCCAAATTCTTATTTAAAAAAAAAATAAAATTGTTTGTGATAACCTAAAACGACTTTTCTTTAAGTACAGACGCCATGTTCAATTTGATTAAGAACAAATTTACCAAACCTTCATGTCGAGAGAGTGACATTATACAATGCATCACATTGAATTTTAGAAGTAATTTAACAGTTAACAATGATAAAGCATAGTGCATCGTCTCTTATTAACCCGTAAAATGTGAATGTGTTACACTAAATGTGAACTTAACATCATCTTTCAACTTCTTAAAATGCGTATATGTGATTCGCCCATAAAAACAAACGGTCAAAATGTTATAACTTGTAAAGAAAACATAAAAACAACCATACACACTTTAGTTCGCCGCTATAATTAATGAATTAAGAACTATAATTAATGAATTAAGAAAAAAATTATAACTTAAATTCTAACGAGAATATACACTTTAATTTTCGATATCTTCACTGAAATTATATATATAGAAAATATTGGAGTAAGATAAGTTAGGAGTAAACAGATCCATTTTTTAGGTAAAAAAAAGGGTCTGAATCTTGTTAGATTTTCAGGAATAGTTTGAGTTTTATATGGATTAAAGTTTATGCATTTCAAACTTTTATTTTAAAGATTTTATCTCATTTTAAACCAATTCAGATACTCAAAAAATCAATCAAAATTCTAAATTAATAAAAAAAATTAAACGACACCACCAACAACAACCGAAAAAAAAACATGGAGAAAAAATAACTCAAGAAGAAGAAACATTACTATTGAGAAAAGATTACTGCAAAGTTAGCCCACTCCCAAAAACATTCCTCTGTAATATTTAGTATCTTTAGTGGCGGCGGTTCTAAAATACAGCCAAACCCCAAACTGACAGAAGACTCTGATTGTCTGGGCCTTTGAAAGTCCAGCAGTGCGCATCCGTATCGACGTCAATCCAAAATAATCGGATCATTTCACAGCAAACCTACAATATATGCTTACTGCATCCGCAAACATGACTTTAATGAAAATTTACATCATCATTGTCTCCATCTGCCTGAGATTCGAACATGCTACCAAATCCTTGCGATCTGTAAGGGCGGAGGGCTTTTTCTCGGAAGGGTGAATGGATGTAGGGGTATTTAATATTTATAACTACAATCCAAGCCAGGCCGCTAGCTGAGAGGGATTCACTATGTCGGGGAGGTGGACATCGCCCGCTTGGAGAAAATCCGCGACTGTATGATAGAGTCTCTCTTTCTCTCTTCTGCTTTCATCTCTGTGCTGATCGAGAGAGCCGGACTTAGGCTGCGATTTATAGCTATTTTCATCCCAATTGGGTTTCGAATCCCGCGGCGCCCACGGTCTTCCCAGCAATGTCCCGCGAGTGAGATACTCGTGACACATAAAGCAGGCCAACCGCCAATTCAACACCTTCTTTTCGTTCACCGACGGCCGGGGAAGCAAATTGGGGCCCCTGGCGGAGGTTTTGTAAAGGTTAACATTGGTCTGGGGATCGAATCCTGGCGGGGGCGGCAAACTGGGGCCCCTGGCGGAGGTTTTGTAAAGGTTATCATTGGTCTGGGAATCGAAGCCCGGCCGGGGC
>JASDQU010348665.1:0-12293 GCA_032191745.1 Picea mariana
ATCCACGTGACGTGCCACATACCACCGGAAAGAGCATGATGTATACTATCCATCCATGGGTGTTGTATCTACATGTGCATTTTCCTTCATGTCCAAATAACTTCATCAATCTTGTGGTCCAAAACCCATGACTAGGGTTGACATCAATGACAACAACCAATCTTCCAACATATATCTTAAAATGTATAAATTAATTTTTACTAATTAATTAATATTCATACATTACATTGTATATTAATGTTTTAATACTTTTATTTATAACACACATCACTGTTTTTCATCATTTAATACTTTTATACATTAATGTCTTTATTAAATTTTATGTATTAATTTATATAATCCTTAATGAAAACCATAAATTTATAAAACCCTCAAGGAAAAACTTAAATTTATACAACCCTGTATGTAATGTTACAATTTCATTGAAAAAAACTTAATCAATTTATTATCGTTTAATTGTCATAGTATAATTTTATCAAATTGTTTTTTATTTCACATGTGAACAATACATTATTTTCATTCATGTTATTTATCTTTTTACATTATAATTGTCTCAATATGGAAAAATATAACAGTTTACCTCTAAATTAATGAATGTTAAACATAATCTCTTGGATTTATAATATTTTATTTTATGTGAACATCTTGGAGATCGAAAATATATGATGTCAACCTCATAAAATATTTATGTCAACCTCATAAACATTATTAATTTATTTTTATTATTGTTTTAATATTTTAATGTTCGTTTTTAAGAATATATTATTAATTTATTTATACTTTATTAATGTATGGATGCTTGATTAATATATTGAAGATTATGTTATAAAATGTTTAAATGCATTTTGACATTCACAGTTGTTAGCGACATTTCTTGTCCTAGGCACAAGAGCATTCGGGTCTGCAAGTTGTACGAGGAGCGCCCAAGCGCAGCATGGAAAAATCTCATTTTAAGGCTTCCTATCAAGAAAGCGGGTGAAATAACGTTGTCAACGACCCGGATTCATCCATAAGAGAATATCAACGGTCATCGGGATATCGGGGCTAACAAAGTTGCGCCGGGATTAGCACGATGGGTAGCGTCCATATACATTCATGAAGGATCTCGATCGTCCATCCAAAAGGACACGTGGTGTGCGATCATGTCATGTCGGCATTCGGGGATTCGAGGGGTAATAGCTCCTCATCATTTTACGTCTCGAAACCCCAAACCCCGAAACGTTGATAAGCGCCTTTGAAGCTAAGCCCATGGTCCTAGCACCCGGTCACATCAAGCGAGCCTGATAACGGAGGCAGCCCTCTTCTAACATCAAATGTCATCTCAATCATTCCTCTGGAGGACACGCGGTGCACATCCGTGCTTTCGCGGTTTGCTCAATCGAGATTTTGAGAAGCATTGCATGGTGAACCCCCAGTGCCAGAAATCCCGAAAGAATCAGGATTGTTCATCAAAAGGACACGCAGCGCAGATCTGAGTCACAGGTGGGGCCGTTCGGGATTTTCATAGTGAAAACGCCGAGGTCATCTCACCCGTCCATCCATCGATGAAACTCAAGCGCATTAGACTTAAAGGGGGCATGGGTCTGGGTAGCCAGGATTTGCGCGCTCAGATCTACGGTCAGGAGCGGATTCCGGAGGCCCCCCTCTATTCTACCTTTAAGAGGAGCGGGGGGTCTGGAATTGAACGCGCGGCTCTCTAGCAGCCAGGATCGAGGCACCTAAATCAACGACTGAGGCTTCATTCCGGACCCCCCTTTCTTTTTGCCTTTAATCGGGGGGGTACAAAATTGATGTGTTATTATTGTGGGGCCCCTTGCCTAACGTGTCACCTTTGGTATCGTCCTCCCCGTTTCCACCTATTCTCCACCTACCGCCTCCCTCTTCCCCTGTCATCTATCCAATTTCCCTCTCTCCATCCACATGGCACCTCCTCAGCTAGTCGTCCTCTCGTCTCCCTCCATGTGTCCCTCTCACTCCAAGTCACCTCCTCCTGTACTCCCACACTCCATGCTCCTTCCTCCTCTGTCCTATTCAAACCGTGTGGCATTCCTCAACTGATGTCACAGCTCCCGTTTCTTCTCCATCACTTTCACAGTGTTCACGCCTTTAACCCCCGTCACACCCTCGTCCACATCAGCCATAGGGGTCCCTCGCAGCAATCCAGCGAAGTAGCATCCAAAGAAAGACCGTTCAGCTAATCCAGGTGGCACCATTAGGAGACCTCCACGTCCCAGAAGGGTAAGTTGACCAAGGTCGTCCCCGATCCCAAAAAGCAGTTATTGCGGCAGTTGCTGGTGGTTGAACATCAACTCTGTCATAAAAGGAAGGTCCAGCAAAGGACTAATTCACATCGACTCACCTACAGAAGGACAATCCAAAATCTGATGGCGTCTGTCATAGGCGCACGATCATCCTGAGTCTGCATGGGCAGGCTATCAGAAGACATGCAGACGCAATGTTTTAATTGCAGTGTCTCGTTTTCGCTGCTGTATTTTGTTTTGAGTATATGTAGGCGTTTTCGCCATTTTTGTAAGGATCGATGGTTGAGAAGGCTCCCGATTGTAAAGTTTTCTTGCAGCGCTGGTCGCTCTGGTCAATGTATAAGTTATTTGAGACTTCTTACTTTATGGATGTCAACCTCTTTTTCCATCTCTTTGTTTATTGTGTTAGAACAGCTCGAAATTGGAGGATCTAGTCAAGTTGCACTGTTGTAGGATGATGTAGGTTGGATCACTGCAATAGTCGCAACGTTTCTAATCAATTCTTGTGTTTTCTCAGCGCTGGAATGGCTTGGAATTGGAGGATCCAGTCGAGTCACCCTTCAGTTCCTTGAAACTCTGGACCAAGAGGATCTTAGCTTCTGAGTTTTTCTTCTTCAAGCTTTCGAAGGCCTGTTGCCTGAGGCAGACTTGCTCACCCTTCTCGCAAGTCTTCCATCTACCATCCTTTAATCAACTTACTGACGGAAGTTGGATCAATACCTCCCTTGCTTTCTACATACCAGACCCTGGTTCCTGTGTCAATGTTGCTTTCCTGGGTCTCTTTCCATTCGACCACCCCCATTTATTAAATCGTGACATAAAAATTGATGGGTGTCGGGCTCTGCTCCTGCAAGCAATACAGGAGTGACTTCCGTCGCCAACATTTCTGGCGTCGTTGTCGGGGACGAAGTTGAAGATTTTCCCTGGGCAGAACGACATTGAGCCTCTGATTCTGAAGGTGCATCAGACGTCAGAGCCCTTCAAGATTGCTATTGTGCACCTAGCGACTCCACTGTGGTGACTCCAAGGTTTCCACATCACTATTTCAGCTGTGGCTACTGTTAGCACACCTGAAAGCTGACCCTAAGGAGCTTTCTCAAGAAGGTTTCAGCAGCTTCTTTCTCATCCTGAGAAGCTTCCTGGGGTAACGACAACGTTAAGATCTAGCCTTTGATGGTGAACAAGGACCAGGCATATTTGAAGCTGCGCATCTTTCACCTAGCGACTCCATGATTCGAGGATCGATTGGCGACTCCACTGTTTCGATATGGAGAATATTCTAGCTCAAAGGTTTGCTTTCTGTGACTTTTCCAAGATAGTTGGGTTTCCTAATGCACTTCCTAATAGAGACCAATGGGAAGATTTCCTCCCTGAATTTCATGCAACAAGTTGGGAGAAACCAGCTGAGCATTTACTGGACTTCCATGAGGCTATTCACCGACACAATATTACGCATGAGGATGTCCAGATTAAGCTCTTCAGGTATTCATTGAAGGGAGCTACTCTTGAATGGTGTCAGTCTCTTCCCGCTGCAAGCATCCGCTCTTTAACAGGTTTTCATACAGCTTTCAATTCATTTTGTAAAGACTACTATCCAGCTGATTGCTTGTTTGAAAACTATTGTGAGGAGTTTCTTCGCTTCATGAAGCCTCTGCTGGCCATGAAGACTATGTCCATGATAAAGCTTTTACTGTGGAGGAAAGCATTTGCCAGGAAAATATAGAGGTGTTGAATGATATTAATTGTGTTAGCCCTAGAACGGAAGCATCTGACATTATATCATATGCCTCTATTCTTTCAGATATTCATAACGATCAACATGCCTCTTGTGGAAATTGTGAGTTTATAGAGCAAATGTGGTCCATGGTAGATGACTCACCTGGATATCGGGTTGATGATGACGAAGACCCTCTCTTTTTAAAAGAGGGGTTAGTTGTGGAAGAGGTTTTTTCTCTTTTCCCCTAGGGGGTTTCTCACGATATATTTTTACTTGGGATTAAAGAGAAAAGGATTATGTAGGAGCAGCCAGAAGCAGCAAGTCCCATTGTCCCTGAAACGAAAATTTTCAACGGGATCACTGTTCTGGAGGAGGATCATATCAATGAAGGACAACCCCTTTTTGATGTATATTATAGTGACGATGAGCAGCAAGTTTATCCTACATTTGATCACTATAAATATTTTGAAGAGCCAGTCAGCAAGCAAAACCACCCCATGGTCCCTATTTATGTTGAATACGAATCTGACTCGGGGGAGAGCCAAGAAGAGGAACCAGAGGAACAGTTGAGCACATACTTCATTCCAGAGCCAGTCAGCGAGCAGCTACCGCCTGAGATCAGTGAGCCTACATCAGTTGTCCACTCACCTATGCTTATCAAAGATATTCAACCACATGTGAGCAACTCTGTAGCAGAAGAGGTTGTCTGTCACCAATTTTCCGAGATTCGCCACTCATTCTATGACCCTGTGGGCGAATACATGGAGTGGCATGTCCTTTATGCTTTGGAGCCACCCTATTCCATATCAACTTCACCCTGTGAGGAGAAGTTGAAGAGTGTATTCGTTCTGTTGTCACGGTTACACTATCTGTATGTGGTCACTAACAAAAGGAAAGAGCTTCCCTTCAAGAAGTTACTTGATTGGCTATGGTGGAAGTCTGCTTTCACCTAGCCCCATGTAAAGTGTTTTATTAATTTAGGATTGTATATAAATAAGCTCCTTTGAGCATGTAGCTTTATTTTGTTACTTTTATTTTTCGGCCTGTATTTTTCAGCAGCAGGATGTTTTGAGCCTGACTCCATAGCCCAACAGCAAGGAACTGAAGCTGCGGAATGAGTCCTTAGAGAATCACAGGGACGACTCTATCCCCCATGGAGCCTAATGTTAGCGACATTTCTTCTCCTAGGCACAAGAGCATTCGGGTCTGGAAGTTGTACGAGGAGCACCCAAGCGCAGCATGGAAAAATCTCATTTTAAGGCTTCCAATCAAGAAAGCGGGTGAAATAACATTGTCAACGGCCCGGATTCGTCCATAAGAGCAGATCAACAGTCATCGGGATATCGGGGCTAGTGGAGTTGCGCCGGGATTAGCACGATCGGTAGCGTCCATATACATTCATGAAGGATCTCAACCGTCCATCCAAAAGGACACGTGGTGCGCGATCATGTCATGTCGGCATTCAGGGATTCGAGGGGTAAGAGCTCCTCGTCATTTTACATCTCGAAACCTCGAACCCTGAAACGTCGATAAGCGCCTTTGAAGCTAAGCCCATGGTCCTAGCACCCAGTCACGTCAAGCGAGCCTGATAACGGAGGCAGCCCTCTTCTAACATCAAATGTCGACCATTCCTTTGGAGGACACACGGCACACATCTGTGCTTTCCCAGTTTGGTCAATCGGAATTTTGAGAAGCGTTGCATTGCGAACCCCCGGTGCCAGAAATCCCGAAAGAATTGGGACCGTTCATCAAAAGGACACGCAGCGCAGATCTAAGTCACAGGTGGGGCCATTCGGGATTTTCATAGTGAAAACGCCGAGGTCATCTCACCCGTCCATCCATTGATGAAACTCAGGTGCATTAGACTTAAAGGGGGCATGGGTCTGGGCGGCCAAGATCTGCGTGCTCAGATTGACGATCAGGAGTGGATTCTAGAGGCCCCCCGCCATTCTACCTTTAAGCGGAGAGGGCAGTCCGGAATTGAACGCGCAGCTCTCTAGTGGCCAGGATCGAGGCGCCTAAATCAATGGCTGAGGCTTCATTCCGGACCCCCCTTGCCTTTCTGCCTTTAATCGGGGGGGGTACGGAATTGATGTGTTATTATTGTGGGGCCCCTATCCTGATGTGTCACCTTTGTTATCGTCCTCCCCGTTGCCACCCGTTCTCCACCTACCACCTCCCTCTTCCCCTGTCATCTATCCAATTTCCCTCTCTCCATCCACCTCCTCAGCTAGTCGTCCTCTCGTCTCCCGCCATGTGTCCCTCTCACTCCAAGTCACCTCCTCCTGTACTCCTGCACTCCATGCTCCTTCCTCCTCTGTCCTATTCAAACCGCGTGGCATTCCTCAGTTGATGTCACAGCTCCCGTTTCTTCTCCATCACTTCCACAGTGTTCACGCCTTTAACCCCCGTCACACTCTCATCCACATTAGCCATAGGGGTCCCTCGCAGCAGTCCAGCGAAGTAGCGTCCAAAGAAAGACCGTTCCACTGATCCAGGTGGCACCATTAGGAGACCTCCACGTCCCAGAAGGGTAAGTTGACCAAGGTCGTCCCCAATCCCAAAAAGCAGTTATTGCGATAGTTGTTGGTGGTTGAACATCAACTCCGCCATAAAAGGAAGGTCCGACAAAGGACATTTCACGTTGACTCACCTGCAGAAGGACAATCCGAAATCTAATGGCGTTTGTCATAGGCGCACGATCATCCTGAGTCTGCATGGGCAGGCTGTCAGAAGACATGCAGACGCAATGTTTTAATTGCAGTGTCTCATTTTCGCTGATGTATTTTGTTTTGAGTATATGTAGGCGTTTTCGCCATTTTTGTAAGGATCGATGGTTGAGCAGGCTCTCGATTGTAAAGTTTTGTTGCAGCGCTAGTCGCTCTGGTTAATGTATAAGGAATTTGAGACTTCTTACTTTATGGATGTCAGCGTCTTTTTCCATCTCTTTGTTAACTGTGTTAGAACAACTCGGAATTGGAGGATCCAGTCGAGTTGTGCTATTGTAGGATGATGTAGGTTGGATCACTGCAACAGTCGCAACATTTCTAATTAGTTCTTTTGTTTTCTCAACGCTGGAATGGCTCGGAATTGGAGGATCCAGTCGAGTCACCCTTCAGCTCCTTGAAACTCTAGACCAAGAGGATCTTGGCTTCTGAGTTTTTCTTCTTCAAGCTTCCGAAGGCCTGTTGCCTGAGGCAGTCTTGCTCACCCTTCTCACAAGTCTTCCATCTACCACCCTTTAATCAACTTACTAACGGAAGTTGGATCATGACCTCCCTTGCTTTCTACATACCAGACCCTGGTTCCTGTGTCAATGTTGCTTTCCTAGGTCTCTTTCCATTCGACCACCCCCATTTATTAAATCGTGACATAAAAACTGATGGGCGTCGGGCTCTGCTCCTGCAAGCAATCCAGGAGTGACTTCCATCGCCAACAACAGTCATATCTTAAAATGCATAAATTTATTTTTACTAATTAATTAATACTCATACATTACATTGTAGATTAATGTTTTAATACTTTTATTTATAACAAACATTATTGTTTTCCATCATTTAATACTTTAATACAATTAAATAAAATATTTAATTGTATTAATGCATTAATGCATTATGTAAAAAGTAAAACATGATTCCATACATCTCATTGTGACTTCCATACAAAAAATTCTTGACGTCACATTTTAACGACCATTTTCCCAACGTCGCAAAAGCAAAAGATGATTCTACACCGTGTTAAATGTTTCCAAACATTGGATTATGATGAACATTTCCCTATGTCACATTTTGATGAACATTTCCCAACGTCGCATTCTGACGAACATTTCCCATCATCACAATGTGACGAACATTTCCCTTTTGCTATCAATGTCCATAGGAAAAATATAAATCATTGTCTAAAAAGTAAAACATGATTCCATACATCTCATTGTGACTAACATTTCCATTGAATTATGATGAACATTTCCATTGCATTGTGACTAACATAGCAATATGATGAACATTTTCCTACGTCACATTCGGACGAACATTTACCAACGTCACAATGTGACGACCATTTCTCAATGTCGCATTCTGATGAACATTTCCCATCGTCACAATGTGACGAACATTTCCCTTTTGTTATCAATGTCCTTAGGGAAAATATAAATTATTCTCTAAAAAGTAAAACATGATTCCATACATCTTATTGTGACTAACATTTCCAAACGTTGCACTCTAACGAACATTTCCCAATGTCGCGATCTGATGAATATTTTTGAACGTCGAAATGTGACAAAAAAATTCTTGACGCCACATTCTAATGAACATTTCACAATAGTGATGAACAACTCTCAATATAATTTTCCATTGTCATAAACATTTATGGTTGTCGCAATGCAACAAACTATATATATATATATATATATATATATATATATATATATATATCGTACATTGGGCATAGTCATTGTCATGGTCATCATCAATTGGAGTTAACTATCATCATGATGAAGCATAGGCTATCACTCTGAACCATCGTCATCATCATGATGATGGTCATGGTCATGGTCAATGCTTTCTATTTATGTAATAATGTATTATTAATGTACTTGTACTTTATTATTTCAATATATTAATGTACTATTATAAATTAAATAATGTTTTAATGTTTTATTAATGTATTAAATAACAATACTTTATGTATGTTTTATTATTTTATTAATGTATTATTTCATAATGTATAAATATTTTATTAATACATTAATTTATTAATTAAGAATATATAAATATATTAACTATAATATATTTAAACACAATAATAATGATTTAATATACTATTATAATTTATTACTTAATGTATTTGTTAATGCTTTATTAATACATTAATTAATAATTTATAAATATGTTATTTATAAAATATTTTAACATTATAATAATGAGTTAATATATGATTATAATATATTAATTTGAGTGATATATTATTAAAGTATTGATGTATCGTTATTTTATTAATGTATTAGTACTTTAATATAATAATTTAATGTATTTTTTATTACTTTAATACTTTTTAAATGTATTAATGTCTTATTCATGTATTACTTTATCAATGTGTTATTTTATATAATGATGATGATGATGATGATAATGTATTATTATTAATAATATACTATTATAATTTATTAGGTAATGTATTTGTTAGTGTTTTATTAATACATTTATAATAATGAGTTAATACATTATTATTATGTATTATTAATATATTAATATTTCAATAATAATGAGTTAATACATTATAATGTGTTATTAATATATTAATATTTTAATAATGTATAGACTTTTTTAATGTATTAATTCCCTAATATTAATGTTTTAATATCAATATTTATGTTTTTATTTATAAAATATTTAATATTAATGTATTATTTCATAATGTATAAATATTTTATTAATACATTATTTTATTAATTAAGAATATATAAATATATTAACTATAATATATTTAAACACAATAATAATGATTTAATATACTATTATAATTTATTACTTAATGTGCTTGTTAGTGATTTATTAATACATTAATTAATAATCTATAATATGTTATTTATAAAATATTTTAACATTATAATAATGAGTTAATACATTATTATAATATATTAATTTGGGTGATATATTATAAAAGAATTAATGTATTAAATACATTAATGCATTAATACTACATCAATGTTTTTAATGCATTAATGTATAAATGTTTTTAATATATTAATCTATTTAATACATTAATCTTTTTAATGTATTTAATATAATAATAATCCACTTCTATGGTCACGGTCGTCACCCAGCGATTTGACTGGTAAAATCTACGAAGGTATACATACCCTACCCCCTCTAGATTTGAACCTGTGACCTCTTAAGGGGAAACACATGTTCTTAACCATTAGACCTACTCAGGTTGTATATTAATGTATTAAATACATTTAATGTATTAAATACATTTGATCTATTTAATGTATTAATGCATTAATACATTTAATTTATTAATGCATTAATGTATTAATGCATTTAATACATTAATGTATTTAGTACATTAATGTATTAATGTATTAATGTTATTTCAGGCATGTCGGTCGTCAACTAGCAACAACCACTTTTATGTAAAAAGTGGTTGATATACGATGATCGGTGCTATTAATTAAAAAAAGTGGAAAATGACATCGATCGGCGTATATCAACCACTTTTTACATAAAAAGTGGTTGCTAGTAATGTATTGAGTGTTTCTCTTTCACACATTGAGTGTCTCTCTTTCATATACATAATTGTTAAAAAAATCGTGAACAGCAAGGTTGCCACAACCATAATTGTTAAACAAATCGCGAACAGCAAGGTTGCCACAACCAAAATCTATGTGTCTTTCTAGTGATGTGTCATGATGAAAACGCTGAGAGTCACTCTCTACATCGATTAAGATGCACCGAGTGCTCGAACCTGTGACACAGAGGTGATAATCTCGTTTACTGGAAACGGATTGTGAGATATCATGCGTAATGAAATGTGGAAGCAATTCGAGGACATGACAAGTGGGCCGAGGATAAGGACTCCCCACCAAGGATGGAATTTGACGGGCAAATTGCCCATCACGAGGTGATTTGCTCGTCAAATACGTTAAAAAATTTCCACAAAAATTTCAACGTTTTTCGTTAAATTTGTCAAAATGGGTATATAATGTGCAGAAACCGTCAAATTTGACGAGTTGTTGGGATTTGAAATTCCAACCCTACTCCCCACATACTCTAGGACGTTGAAAATGTGTTTTGTTGTAGCATGACGTCTTGCTCTACTTATGTGATTTGTGAATTATTTGCATAGGATATCCATAATATTTAAGGGCTCGAGAATATTCATAATTTTTTATCCAAATTAGTAGTATATCATAAACGATATGTCAAATATGTTACTGATTCGAATTTCAATAATATTGATGACTAAACTCATTGTTTAAACTACGTTGTAACTTTTGTTATATTTAATATTAGTATTGATGTATTTAATGAACTATTAATGTATAAATTTATTATTGTATTAATACTTTAAGAGTGTATTAATTAGTGATGTATTAATTTATTCATACATTACATCATTAATTTATTGATACATTAATTAATAGAGCATTAGTTTATATACATTAATACATTATTATTATATATTATAATTAATTAATACATTAATTATATATCAATACTTATAATTAATTAATATATTAATAATCTTCCACAAGTCATGTCTAAATCATGTCTATCTTTAATTAAGATCAACCACTTTATAAAAGTAACAAAATGGTTGAAAAATAGCGCCATCAAGATATATCAACCACTTTATAGTGGTTGTTGCTAGTTCTATAATTATGAAATCAAATGATAAAACCATTTGTTTGAAAAATATATTCACAGTATTTTAATAATAAACTGTCACTTACCCCAATACCGCCCGAAAACAAGAACATTTAGGAAAACACCACTTCCCCAAAACTGTATAACACCCTTCTGCAAATCCTCCATCATCTGGTCCTCTTCTTCCTCCTCGGAAAACACCCTTCAAATCCTCCATCATCTAGTCCTCTTCTTCCTCCTCGGAAAACACCCTTCCGCAAATCCGTATAACACCCTTCTGCAAATCCTCCATCATCTGCTCCTCTTCTTCCTCCTCGTTGGGGTAGTAAGTCTCTAATGGGGTCTTTAGACTGCGCAAAGATATCACAGTTTCAAGACCTGACAGTTCCTCTACTTCTAGGGCGCAACATCCTCTTATGTCTAGCTTTTCAAGGTTTGCAAGACCAGAAAGGCCTCCTATTTTCCTCAATGCACCACAACCCCTCAAATCCATATGCAATAGTGTTGTTGGCAATGCTGCAACCTCCACCAGATCATTACACCACGTGATCTTGAGTGTTTGAAGGTTGGGACAGACACCTTGTGGGAAGGATACCTCCGATATTTCTGTAAGGTACAGATGTATATCCTCAAGCTGAATCATACCTGTGTGAATGGAACAATCCAATTCCCTCCCTTGGGAAGACTCTGTTGACAACGATGGTTCTCCTTCTCCTTCAACCCTCTTAAATGGTAGTTCGCGTAAAGGACAACCGCGTACTCTTAAAATTCTCAGATTGTTCAGCTGCATGACAGCTGGTGGTAAATATTGCATTCCACATTTTGAAATCTATCATCTGACTCAACTGTCCAATTGAATCGGGCAGACATTTCAATTTCAGGCATCCATGGAGCAGCAATTTCTTCAAAATCGTTAGGCAACCGAGCCATGGTGGGAGCACTTTC
>JASDQU010348670.1:0-12293 GCA_032191745.1 Picea mariana
CCCTACGCATTTCTTCACCTTCATCAAGAGTCCAATTAGGATTTTCTGGAGGCTTATTTGGTGTAGGAGGTCCCTTTTTAGGTGGCATGTTGGCCAAATATCACTTTTGAGTCTTGATTTTGAGGTGGTTCTGCTAGACAATATTTATTCTGTTATATCTCCCAAGTTTTGGCCCTTCTGGGTATGAAACTTTCCTTTAGGTAGTTCTCTAATATTTATTCTCTGCAATGCCATAGGTCTGATCAAAATTGGATGTGCCAAGTGGAATTTATGGTAACTTCCTCACAACTTGCCGATTTTTGGCCTTTCCAGGAGATCTCCCTTGTATAGAATGCCCCGCACAAAATAATTTATATCAAATTCTGAAACTCGCACCCAAAGTACTACAGACTGTCCAAGATCCAATGCAACTAGTCCCACTTAATTTGGATACTCCAGCAAGAAGTTATGCTTGTTTTACCTGGAACACCTTCTTGAGACTAGCCAATAGGACTAGTCAGATACCCTATCTTACCCTACTAATCTAATAACATTACTCTCTTCCACCACAATCATATCCTTTCGATATGCTAAATTTTGGTGAAATTAATTCCGAGCATAACATTGATAAAACCGGATTTGACGCTTGTTCAGTTTCATCACTCACATGGGAAAAGGACATGTTGCGAGATGATTTTACACAGTTTATTGTTGAAAAGGACGATGCATTATATTTTATGGAGATCAAACATTCTAAGTTGCATATTCGTTCTTTGTTTAGCTCGAATCTTAATGTTTATGCTTCACATTTTGAAATAATCAATCTCATCGAAAGAAACATTCAAACCAATGATCTAATTGATTGCACGAATCCTCCTATGATGAGTTTCCCATTGATATATATGTTTCATCAAAGTCATGGTTTGTATCCTCATTTTTGTGACAGGATCTTAGGATGGTTTGAATATTCATATATAAAGAAATTTCATAATAAAGACAAGGTTGTGCTTGCTTTCTTTTTACCTAAGTATCTTGAAAGTAGGCGTGACATATTTCTTTTAGATCCTCCATGTGAAGAAAGTAATGAACACTTAGATAATTGTCAGGAGGATGGGGCATTTCAGCCTTGACTGATGGTTATTTCATTTCCTCGTAATCTTGACAAGTTTTCAAACCTACTTACACTCGCTCATGCCATTATGACCCTTATCACGACAAGATTGCACAATGGTTGGAGGATTCATACATCAAGAATATTCCAGGGAATGGTAAGATCATGCTTACTTTGTTTTTATATGATGATTATTAAGTGTGATATGTTTCTGTCATTTGTTGATATATTACCATTCTTTTTAATAATGTTTGATTTTGTTTCCGTTGCAGGATTGGAGTTACTTCGATGGCTACATTGGAAACATGACTTCACGTAGTATCCTGATTTGTTTAATAGTTAGGGTAGGTTTAGGAATAGGTTTTCCTTTCAATTGTATTTCTCACTATTTCTCTTTGTAGTAATGCAGTCATGAATGCAAGTGGGTGCACCACAAGAACCATAATACGGCTGTTGTCAGGGAAGTCCCCTTGATCCTTTTCTCTTTACTTCTAGTTGAACATTTATTTTCAAAAATGCAATATCATCATGAAAAACTTAAATGGAAAGTAAAGAGATAAATAAATATGAATCAACCCTGACCCAAAGTACCACGAATAAGACTGCTTTCCCATCAAACAGGATTTCCCTACTTTCTTTCAGTCTCCCAAGGGAATTGTTGCATGAGGTTTTCAGATGCACCTTCTGTACATATTTTTTTTGTTTGGATTTCTTTGCTTTCAAATCTTTCTTCGCCGGTGTGTTTTGTTTCCTTTTATTCTTATCAGTCTTTCTTTTTGGAAATACACATACCTGCATTTTGAATTGTTCAGACAAAGAAAACAGAAAATTCTTTCACTGAAATGACTGTTGAAAATTTGTCTAAACATCTATTGTGATATGCTTCTGAAATTTATAGCCATGTTGAGGAAAGACTGTTGTTTGAAAGAAGTTTATTTCAGTCTGTAAGTGAAGCCTGTCATGATCATCCATTATCTTCTTACGTTGTCCCTATTCCTTAAGGGAATAACTCAGAAGATGTCTCCCTGCTTTCGAAGGTCGGTTTTGTAAACAAACCATCTCTGAATCTTAACAAAGGATAGTTTAAAAAATTCTTTCAAGGTCTGTAAAAATATGTCTAAAATATCATAATTTTCAGCGTCACCCCGCTCAATTATATATCTTTAAAAACTAAATAAATCATAAAAGAGTTGTGGGAAGTGCTTGTAAACCCGTCGGGATGTTGAACAGGTCTGTTGGCGGTGGGTAAATTCATGCATGACGCCAAGACAACTTCGTCAAGGTACTGAACAGGCCCGCTGGCAGCGAAGCAATGTCGGGTATATGAAAATCTGCAAATATGGAATCTCTTGACCTTAAAATGTCCTTTATTTTGATCTTGAACTTCTTGGCAGGATACGGATATCAGAGTGGGTTAAATTGCAACCCTGTCGAGGCTATGAATGTCTGCTGGCAGCAGTGGCTCTGTCAACAGTATTGGAGATTTTATCTTTAATATCATGCTTCGCTTGTCTTAAGACTTTTATCAGTTTCCATCTTTTAAGCACAGCTAGAATTCTTTAGTTAATGATGATGTTTAAACAATTTTCTGGTCATTTTTGAGTTAGAATTATTCTCATCTGGATTTGTTCTTATGGCAAAGATAACTGCTTCTACCAGTGTGTCGCCATTATTGGCAACCATTTTGCATTTTTACCTTTTCCTTACAAGCTGCCCACACAAGGGTTTTGAACCCTTAATACTCATCGCAATCTTTGAAATAAAACGACAAGATTATCTTGCGCATTTGTGCACATTTTTTGGTTTTCGTTTTCACGACTGCAAGCGTGAAAACCTTGAGTTGGAAGTCATGTCGATGGTGTTAAAATCATCTTTGGATTGTTATGAATACTCTTGTTCATGTGGTCGTTTCACTTCTAACTCAATAGTGGTCACACATGTGTCAAAACACCAAACTTTTATTCATTTTGCATTTTTGGTTGATATGGTTTCAATTTATAGGTTCGCCATGCAATGATCTTTGGTGTCTTTGATTAAATCCTTGGTGCAATGGTTTCATACAATGCATAAACTTTACAATCAAAGCTTTGGTGCTATGTTTGAAATGTTGTTTTGTTTTAAATCATACACATACTATTGTTGACCAATTGCTGGCCATGAACACTATGGTTTTCAAATGGTTATTTGATATTTCATTTGGTCAAAGTCTTTGGTTATGAATGTTATGGCTTTTGATGAGTATGTGATTAATCCATTTGATATTTGGATTGTGATGTGAATGATTTGAATTACCAAGGCGTCGTCGATTGTACATATCAATATGAATGTTTTGCATGGTTTCATTTCATTCCACCACCCTCGCACACTTAGGCATTAATGTTTGCCTTGTATCTTGGGCTACCTATGTTTGGGAAAACCTGCGATCATTTGGTCCTGTGTCTACCCTGTCCATCCCCCTCACCGTTTACCCTGCTCACTGTGTGCTCTCTCCCATGGCCCCTGTAGTGCAAATTTAACCCAGGGTGTTCAGAGTCTGTTATTGTTTGTTATTGCCAGAGAAGACTGCTTAGGCTAACCACGTAATTGCCTCCCAGAGACACGTTTTTGCGTGGGCAATTCTGGGCAAACGGTTTTGAATCAGATCAAACCCTTGAAAACCCAGAATCGAAATTAGCCCCTTTACCTTCATTGCGAGAAGTTTCCTCAAACATTGGGTTATTACAGAGTTATAGCTCATGTTTTAGAGGTCAAATTTCAGATCTTCTTCGTGGCTGAAAGGTGCATTTTGGGTCTGTGTGCATTTGCTAAAACGTCTATGAATTCTCCAGGCCTGTGCCTCAGAACCCCTCTCACCCATCCATCCTCTTACACTCTTGAACCCTTAAATCAATCCAAAGATTCATCAAGCAGTCTATCAGCAAGTTGAAAGACAACAGGCTCTGTTCTCTTTAAAATGTAAAGGCAGCCACTGCTTTTGTTAACTCAAAGTTATCCTGACTGAATCGTATTGGTACAGCCCAGGTATGTTATTTCAACATCGATTTTTTTTTATTTGGTTTGAATTAGCATAGTCGATTTTGTTTTCTCTGAATTAGTTCTGTTTTGTTTGAATAGATTCAAAAACGATTTTGTTATTTTCGAATTACCAAGAATGATTTTGTTTTGAATTGTGTTTGCATTGAATCAGTACAAAAGATTTGCTTGCTAAATCGAATATAGCTTTGTTTTGATTAAATCAATTTAATACGATTTTGTTGTTCTTGAAATAGCACAATCGATTGTGTTGCTTTGAATTAGTATCAAAGATTGGTTTGATAAATAGAACATAATCTGTTTCGATTGAATTGATTCAATACGATTTCGTTAGTCCTGAATTGGCATAAAATATTTGGTTTGTTTAAGCTTGAATGATTTGCCTTTTTTTGAATTGGTAATAAAGGCTTTGTTTGGTTGACCGCATACATTCTTGTTATCATTTGGATTGATTTAAAATGGTTTTGTTTGTAAATATGACCAGCTACAGAATCGTAAGATTCTGTTAGCTAGTCATAAAAGTTGGATTTTTGTTAATTTTACAAATAAAACATTATCTAAACTTGTTTATTCTTATCCATCTACAGGTACACACGAATTTCAATGAGAATTGGATCTGATGTGGCAGTTTAGAACATATTTTTTGTTACATAGTTTTGGTTTAAGTTGTTAGTTTTAGGCAGAAATAGGAATCTGGGAGATTGTTCCCATATTTTTGTGAACAGTTTTGATACTTTCCACAAGGGATGTTTCACCCTGTGGCCTTTATATACTCATTATTTTTTTGTAAACAACCCATCGCTGCTTGGAGACAGAGACTATGGATTGATGATTCAGACTGGAATGAAAGTGGATGTTTTGTAACAGCTTTAGCTTTCAATATATCAAACTTTTATTTCGAGTTTTGTTCATATCAGTTTGTAATCAAATTATCGACTACTTTAGCTATCGTAATTTGTTGCAGGTTGATGTGATTTGGTTTAAATATTGTTCGTATTTGATGTCTCTAATTTTACTCACAGCAATTACTCTGTTTGAATTTAATGAATAGAAGGTTTCTCTTCTGTGTTAAATTAGCAGTTATGTGCAAATCTTTGCAGAGGGATTTATCTTAATGTGATTATTTGTAAAATATAAGATTGTTGTTGTTGCCTCCTTTACATGTTCTATCATCAGCATTCAGAAGCATTATTGCTTCGTGTTTACGCAAAGTTTTTGAAGAATCTGGTGCGGGTTTCCCCCATCGAATAGCGAAATCGAGTACTGTGCACAGGACAAATTGGGAGCGCTAATTTCAGGTCAGTTTGTTATTTTGTTTTAATAGTTTAATTAATAAAGATTCATTGTAGTTTAGATAGATATATAATACAGATTGTTGTTACTTAGTTAGATAGTTATCATTTCATTTCTCAGCATAGATTATTATTTGTATTGCTTAGTTAGATAGCTGTCAATTTACTTCATGTTTGTAAAAGTTATAAAAAATCAAAAAATAAAAATAATAGCTTCGCTGTCCCAAGACAATTTACACATGATTTTTGCAAATTTCGATTAAAATTTGTATTTTGTAAATACTATACATATGTAATTGAGATTTAATTGTATTGATAGCTGAACATTTAATAAGTAGGACAATTGCTCTATAATACTAGTTCGTAAGCTGTATATATGTTTTAGATTTGTATATAGTTTGTTGTAGTTAGTATTTTTTCACTTAGATTAGTTTCTTTAGTTTAGTTTTTCTTTCACTTTACTAGGACTTAGATCGGCCAATGGAGCCACTAAACCCGTCAGAGTGGATCATCCCAAACGGCTTGGGTTATTTAGACAACCCCGGACCGGATCCACCCCTCCAGTTGACGAGCGTTCAATTTCGCCCGTCAACAGGTTTCAAACTAGCAATTTCATAATTTTAGAAATGAATAAACAAATGCACCATAACCATTCAAAATAAAGAAGGATTTTGGATTTCTACTTACTTCATCGAGAATAATTTAGCCACAAACCCTAGTTGAAGACTTCCCACAATCAAAATGCAAAAATACACCAAAAATAGCCTCCTCCAAGAGTTGTGCACCACTTAATTTCAGCCAATAAGCCTTAAAAGAGGAAGAATTTCAGACCTCACACTTGTGTGACTGAAAGATGATGAAAAAATGAGAGTTTTGACTTTCTATTTATACAACGCAAATTACCTTTAATTACATTTTAGGTCAAAAAAGGCCGACATGGCCAGTTTACATCAAAAATCCAATTTTACATAAAATTAACAATAAACCCTAATTTTGTCTTTAGGGATGATGCCATGCCCCTCCTAGGGTGATGTTAGGCCCCTTCATGGAATGCTAGGCCTCCAAAGTGAAACTTTAAGCCTCAAAAGGCCTGAGAAGTTGCCACACGTGTCAACCAAGCTATCCTCATGCCAAAACCCTAACTGGATGACGTCAAGGCTCAAATTGATGATGGCAAGGGCCAATGTCATGGTGGGAGGGAAAGACCCCCCTAGGTCCATGCCTGCCAAAGTGCCTATGGTGGAACGTCCTCCTTTTTCTCTGGTGAAATCATCACATATCCCTATGTCCCATGGAGGTCTGAACTAATCATCTCCCCATATGTACCTATCCATCATGCATGGTCCTGCAACAACAACAAGTATGCCCTCCATGGGATCATAAGTCATAGGGATCATAACAATGTTAATCACATCTAATAATCAAGTTACCCAAACATGTGCATCAAACCCCTCTTTACCCAGACAAATTCTCAAAGATGTTATGTTATTTAACAAGCCAGATTTGGAGAGGGTCTTGGGATTTTCAATTGGGATAATACTCCTCAAGTGTGGGGTGTTTCCCAGGTGAAGACCAATCTAGTTCATGTAAATGTATGAGATGGTGTAGGGAATGTTTGGGCAAGGGGTGCAGTTATGATAGGGAAATGTAGGTCTTACATGTGGGTGCCTCTGTAGAGGGTGAGCTACACCTTGTCATGGATGCAATTGTTTCCTAGCCCATTCAATGCCTTTTACTCTTTGTATTATTTCTTTTTATTTTCAAGAGAATAGTTGGAGTACATTGTCCTGGTGTGGTGACAACGTTACCCACAAGCATTTCATGGAAATGAGAAGGTTGGCTCTTGATGAGACCCCCTTTCTCTTGGCTATGCCACCAAGAGCCACTACCTTGGCTTGGTGACCAAATGAATAGTAGTGTCATAACGCTACATGCCCATGGATTTAATAGGTTGGCTCGTGATGAGACCTCATATCCACCAACTAGGCCTTTGGTTTTATTTTATTTATGGGTCCCCTTTTCTTGTTGAGAAGCCTTTTATTTCTTTCTCGGGAATCCTTGGGAAAATCATCTCAAGGTTTCATCTTGGATTTTAACTTTTTCCAACTACTTTTACCCTCTAGGCCTTTAGCCCCTTCTTCCCACAAGGCAAGGTACAACCCTTTCTAGCTTGGAAAACCAAATGCCTTAACCAATATAGGGGAATGATTGTCAGTGTTTCATGGAAACCTGCACAGGAGATCTAGCTAAAGCAAGTACAAACAAAGCTTATCAATAAAGGAAGAGAGATTCAATATGGAAGAATGAGAAAATATATTCACACTACTCCAATGAGTTGATGATTGATACATATATCATGATAAATATGATACAATGAATGAGTGGAATACACTCATATATAGGGCAAAGCATTCCATAATTAAGAAAATCAATCAAGTAGTTATCTTTCCTTAGGAATACATGCATGCATAATAGTGATGGTACAAATAGAAAGTCTAAAATGGAACTAGTAAGTTAACTCCCACTGAACTAGTGTGTTGAAAATAGAAATTTCTCCAACACCCCCCCTAAACATCACTATGGAGTAAAAAATGAGTCACGGCTACTAGGCCATTTTAGGTACTTGTGTTCAATGCAACTAATGAACATTGAATAAAAGTGAGGAAAGAGGGAAAACCACGTGGGAACAAAACCCCCCCTCAAAAGATAATGTATCAAAAGAAGAAAATGGTAGATGCTAGGAAACTATGTTCTTCACTGCAAGACGATCCCACAAAGTCTGAAACTTCGGATCACTAAAAGTCTTCATGAAAATGTAGAAATATTTAAGGATTTGATGAAGTCCTTTGGAAACCTGTCGAGCCTTGTACCTCTTGATCCTATGGGCCCATCTGCACCTGAAAATATTCCTTTCTGGTGGAAGTGGAACCAGATTCCAAGTTTGGTTCTGTAGGAGTGAGTCATACTCCTTCTGCATGGATGCTTGCATAATGGATTTCCCAGAACCCTATTGTAGTTATGTGGATCAGTACATTGAACCATATAGAAATGCATGGGCATCGCAGGTTCTGAAGTTGAAAACACATGAGAAGGATCCTCATCATGAGATTGATTCCTCCTTGAATCCAATGGATTCCCTGCAAGGTTGCCTACTGCATGAAGTGTGGTATGTGACTTCTTGGGAATATGTTGAAGCTTTGACACTGGCTTCTTATCTTTATGTACTACCTGCTTATTTCCATGTACAAAATCTGAGTGTATGGAATCATCTCTGATGTCTGAAAATGATGGAACAACAAGAGTATATGCATGTTGCACTGGAGATGCATGTAAATTACTCTCCTTATGTTTAAGTAGAATAGAGGAGTCATCATCAAAAAACTTAGTGAATTTATACAACCTTGACTTGTGATCCACCTCACCAATTGCAATAATGGATTTGTCATTCATGTCAATTACTGAAACTGAATCCGATGTAAATTCAACCTTTTTACCTTTCTGAGTGATCTGATAAACTGAGAGAAAATTCATAGAAAGATTTGGAACATGTATAACATTCTCAAAACTGCCATTGTGGAGTTCCACTCTTGCTTATCCTTCTATTACTACTGGAGTATCATCCCCCGTGAGAATAGGGGGTATTTAGCATGGACTCAAAGAAGAGAACACTTCAAATTTTGTTTCCATATGATGGGATGCACCAGAATATATAATCCATGAATCAGATGAGGAATTAATTGCAACTAGAGCATGATGATTACCTTTCTTAGGAGCAGGGTCTTCTTCCTTCCACTTCTTGACTCCCTCTGGAATGAAGTTTCCAAGGTTGTTCTGCTGAAGTGTATGTGCCATAAGATCGATCTGTTTCTTCATGCATGTGGATTCTTCATGATTCAGTTTATTGCAGTAAGTTCATCGCTTTCCCTTCTTCTTCTTCTTCGAATCTAAAGAGTTTTTGGAACCTGAAGAATCATTAAAGGGTTTGGAATATCCCTCCTTCCTGTTTTGTTTGAATGACCCTTTTTCCATCATGCATGGTGAGTGCATGTGATTTGGGATCTTTCATGAGGCCCATATGTATGATTTTTTTCTACTCTTGTGTAAGAGACTCAATGAACTGAGCCAACGTAGGCATTTTCCAATTTGTTCCAAAAAGATATCCGCCAGAATGGAAATTGGAGACATATATAGCGTATTCTGGTCCTAGCTTGGCAAAGATTGTTAGAATAAGAAGTTTATCTTGTGTAGACTTATCAATACCACATTCACCCAAGCTTAATAGCAAAGATTTAAATTTAGTAAAA
This sequence comes from Picea mariana, assembly GCA_032191745.1. Classification (NCBI taxonomy): domain Eukaryota; kingdom Viridiplantae; phylum Streptophyta; class Pinopsida; order Pinales; family Pinaceae; genus Picea; species Picea mariana. The sequence goes on from JASDQU010348670.1 coordinate 9,720, forward strand.
AAATATTGTATATTATCAAAACTTTTAGGGTCTAAGGTATTCAACTCTACCTCAAGCATATGACCTCGCATCTCATCCTTCTTTCCAAAGAGTCCTTCCAAGGTGGTCCAGATCTCGTTTGGAGTCTTTCATGCGAAAAAATGAAACCACAAATCAGTGGATATCAACTCAAGAAGTAGTCATGTGGCCTCATCCTTCGGTTCTCCCATCTCATCTTCTCAATCATTGATGTAGGTTTTGTTTCTGTTGCCATCATCAAATTATACAGTCCTTTTCTTTTGAGTTGGAATGTCCCGTTGGGCTTCCAATCTAAATAATTGTATGGTCTGAGGATTAACACCGAGTTTGACTGTATAATTGTTGTCATATCCCTCTCTCCCGCTTTTTCTAAGAACCCCTAAAAATTTACTCTCAATCTGCAAGTGAAAAATTAAGAAATCACGGCAGAAAGGGCACTTTAAGTGAAAATTTGTATCAGTTTCAAGAGATGATATTGCATCTTACTTTTTGAGCAAACGATGAAGAATCTCGCCAAACGGTTGAAAACACACTTCCAAAATGGGCCGATTTACTTTCTTCACAGGCAGTTTCCTCAAAAAATTAATATTTTTGGGAGCAATCATTGTAGAAAGGTACAGCCACGGATTCATATCAGTTTCAGGAGGCTATCTTTCAGCTTACTTTCTGAGAAAACGGTGAAGAATCTCATCAAATGGTTGAAAACCCACTTCCAAAATGGGCCGATTTAATTTCTAAGGAAGTTGTTTCCTCCAAAACATAATATTTTGGGAGGAATAAATGATGAAAGGTACGACCACAGATTCAGCTCGTCGAAACCCTGATTTTCCTTATTCTTTGTCTTGTCTAGCTTTCTCCAAGAGGCATATCTCTGATACCATGTCAGTGTTTCATGGAAACCTGCACAGGAGATCTAGCTAAAGCAAGTACAAACAAATCTTATCAATAAAGGAAGAGAGATTCAATATGGAAGAATGAGAAAATATATTCACACTACTCTAATGAGTTGATGATTGATACATAGATCATGATCAATATGATACAATGAATGAGTGGAATACACTCATATATAGGGAAAATCATTCCATAATTAAGAAAATCAATCAAGCAGTTAGCTTTCCTTAGGAATCCATGCATTCATAATAGTGATGGTAAAAATAGAACTAGTCAGTTAACTCCCACTGAACTAGTGTATCGAAAATAGAAATTTATCCAACAATGATGATAGGGATAGTGATGAAAAGTGGTAAGTATGGAAGGAATGGATGATGACCTTTCATAGACCCACCCAGTGAAAGCGCGTCCCTAAGGGAACCAACTTACTAGGGCACTCTGTCATCCCCCCAGGTATGGACAAGTTAAAGGACATAATTTCCAAGCAAATGTAATGAAACAAAAGATAATTCAATGCACATATTCAAATGTTTTAAGAATCAGAGTGACACATACCATGATACCCAGACTCATTACCTCATGGAGAAAGACTCACTTATACTTCAGAACTACGATGATGGGATGGATGTTGTTGTTGTTGATAGATAGGAGATTTTGAAGAAAATATGTGCCCTCCATGACCAAGCTCAATCCATATGGCTCTCAGTATTCCATGTCTAGGACATGTGGGCCTCAAGACATTATCTACTTAGTTATCCTTGGGATAGAGGATAATAGGTTCAAATATCCTAAGGCAGATGAGATATGATGGACAAGGGATAGGAAAGATAAGTCAAGGAATCCTAAGCCTCATTGTCACTACACATAAGTCCAAGAATGAAGGCCTAGGATTTGATGAAAGAATGGAAAATCCCATGACCATGAAGACCATGTTTGTGAAGGCTAAAGACATGCCAGAGTTGGCTTGCTCATCAGAGGAGAGAGTAGTAGTACATGAAGGTGACAACCCACTACCACTTCAACCTTCTTGTGGTGAGTTGAAGAAGGGAAACAATGAGAAGAACTTGAAGACTTAGCCTTCACCATCACTCAGAAGAAACAACAAACAAAACAGTCAAGGTGAGAAGAAGAAGAATACCAAGAGGTATTCATCAAACAAAACATATCTTGTTTGTCACTACTTCAAGAAGAGATGTCATAGCATTGTAAGTTGTTGGTATGTATAGGCATGTTGTTTCTATGGGAATAAAGGCCATTAGGTGGAAACTTTCTCGGAGAATCAAGCCACATGCCACATGATAGATTTATTTTAGAGGAGGAATATCCATAAGACGTTTCCCATCCAACAATGAACTTTGCAAGATACCAGATATATATATTATGCAGAACAGAAATGAAATGCTAGAAATAACAGAATAGCAGTAAAATATCCAGCATAATCTTCACAATACACAGAAATGATATACGAAATAGCAACAGAAATAGCGCTTGATTCAGATAGAAATGTTCACAGGCCTCTTCGAGGGGGCAACCTCCAATCGAGCAGAGCTCTGTTACAATAATATCCAAGCTAGGGTTCTCATACCCTCGACTCCTATTTATACTAAAAAGAAGCATCTAGAGGAAGATCCTTCTAGAAGCGGAAGCTTCTATTAGGTCTTC
>JASDQU010348672.1:90-10810 GCA_032191745.1 Picea mariana
CTGTTGTACTTGCCATCAATGACAAGCATACGCTACTTGTTAAGCATTTTCCAACAGTATACACCTTCACTGTTCAACAGTCCATTGGTTGCTCTACTTCCCTTCCAAGTCTTCGAAAATAGGTCGGACATGAATTCTTAGAGATCTATAGCTGGTGTTGGGCTCCTTCTAGGATAATTCACTTTCCCAACAGCCTCTCCCACCTGGAGAGATTTTCTCACAGGCCTAAAAAACTACTTCTTCAATCCACGAGCATGAAATCTCGCCTCTTCAAACCCAAAGGCCTAACAACCTGCTTCTTCTATCCAGATCCTAAGTCAAACGGGTAAGGGCGTTGGAAGCAACAGAACTCAGTTATGGCACAAGTGATGGAAGAAACATAACTCAGGTATGGAACATGTGATGGAAACAACAAAAAAATGTTAAGGAAAGGTAGAGGCTCAAGTGAGTAGTGCGTGCAAGTTACCAGGTCGATGATGGAGGAGGTTCAACAATGGAGAGAATGACTGGTGCATGAGTCCATGAGTGAGTGCATGAGTGCATGAGGAAGGATGAAAATAATGTCGAGAAAACCCCCATAACTACTGATTTACCCACATAAAACTACATGTGCCTTGATTAACACATGGCTCTCTTGGAATATGAGTCCCTCCACTTGGGATTCATTCCCTTTCCAAGAAAAACTTAGGATAATTTAATATCCTCATCACAACCTTTAGAAAATAATAAATATATATTATTTTCTTGTCTTTAAGCTCTTAAGCTTAGCCCTTTTCCCTAGCCTCTTATTCCCTTACCCACCTAGTGGAGCTTAGTCCCCCATAATGCTTTCTTCATGGTCGTTCTACATGCAGCGATGTATTTTATATTAATGATATGCATAATTACAAATAAAAAATTGGCTCATAGACCTTTAGCATCACATAAGCCACCTACCTTATAATCACTTGGCTCACCAACATACAAAACATGTTTACAATTTAGTAGGGGCTCGACCTTAGAGTATTACAATCCCCTCCCCTTATTTATGCATTGTCCTTAGTGCATCTTATTTACATACATCAATAAGATTTTCAAAATCTTCAAAAAATGCAGGTATTCTACCTGCATTGCATATTCATTCTCCCAAGTTGCATCCTCAGGGTCATACCAGGTCCATTGGACCTTTACAATCTCTATGGGTCGATTCCATAGTTGTTTGATTTTCCATTCCAAAATGCATACTCGATGCACTCAGAAAGCGCCTTCTTGCTCCACCTGAATCACATTCCAATCAATAACATGATTAGCATCTGATATATATTTATTAAGCAAGGATACATGAAATACATTATGAATGGTCATAGATGAAGGTAATGAAAACATATAAGCTATTGGTCCAATCCTCTCTAGGATTTCAAATGGCGCACAATATCTAGCTGCCAACTTTGGACAATTTACCAACTTGAGTGAACTTTTGTTGGCCTTGACTTTCAAGAATACATAATCACCTGCCTTAAACTCCACATGAGTTCTTCCCTTGTCAACATAGATTTTCTTCCTATCTTGAGTAGATTTTAAACATTTTCTCTTCCATTTCCCTGAGCAACTATAGTTCAACTACTTCTCTATCAGTTGGGTTGTCCCAACTTATTGGTGTGTTGCACTTTCTACCATAAAGTGCCTCAAATGGGCTCATCTTCAGAAATGCATGGTAACCATAGTTTTAGGGAAATTATAACAAATGTATATACTCTACCAATTTTGATGGTTTATCCATCACATACATCCTTAGCATATCCTTTATCACTTGGTTCACCCTTTCTGTTTTCCCATCAGACTCGGGATGATAAGTTGTGCTAAAGTTTAGATTTGTTCTAAACCCTTTGAATAATCCCCTCCATAACTTCGAAGTAAAATTTGGGTCTCTATCAGACACAATTGTCTTGGGTATTCCATGCAAGCATGCTACTTCACTCATATAAACATTAACAACATTGGTTTCCTTGTGAGTAATCTTCATTGGAATGAAATGGGAAGCTTTAGTAAACTTTGTACCACCACCATGATAGAATTGTGTTGCTTGCTTGTTTCAGGAAATTTGGTGATGAAATCCATTTTCACCACTTCCCACTTCCACTCAAGAATGGGAAATGGATGCAACAACCTAGCTGGGTTCCTATGCTCATCTTTGACCTTTTGACACTCCATACATTTACCAATGTACTCAACGATTTATGTCTTCATGCCTGGCCAATACTATTGGATTTTGACTACTGCAATTGTTTTCTGATATCCATGGTGTCAAGCATAAGGTGAATTTTTCATCTCTTTCAAGATCATACTCCTCAATTCATGAGAATTGGGTACATAAATTTTGTCCCTGTATGGAGAATTTCATCATTTCCCAATTTATAATCTTCAACCTTCTGCTGCATTTTACCTTGCTGAGATTTTGTTACCATCTCCATGTACTGCAAATATGCTTTTGCAGCTTCATGAAATATGCTTTTAATATCAGTCTGATACATGCTAATGGATGTAGCATTCAGTTCATGCACTCTCCTTCTAATTCCATCAACCACTTGTTTCTCTTTTCCTTTGATTTGCTTGATATCAAAGTCATACTCATAGAGGAGTTCTAACCATATTATCTACCTAGCATTTGAAGTTCGATGATCAAACAAATATTTCAGACCATTATGGTCTGTCCTCAGCTAAAATATTTTTTCCATGGGGTAGTCCCTCCACTTCTTCAAGGCGTGTACTATGGCTTCCAACTCCAAATCGTGAGTGGATTAGATACTTTCATGCTCTTTCAATTTTATGGATTCAAAACATACCACAAATCTGTTCTAACTAAGGACTCCACCAAGTCCTTATTTCCATGCATCTATGCAAACCATAAAATCTTCATTTGGATCTGGAATTCTCAGAATTAGTGCATTGGTTAACAACTGCTTCAAATGTTGGAAGCTTTTTTCACACTCTATTGTCCACATAAACTTCACGCCCTTTCTTTGCAAGGAAGTAATCAGGTGAGAAATCCTTGAAAACCCGACAATGAATCTTATGTAGTAGCCAGCTATACCCATGAAGGATCTAACTTCTGGCACATTCTTAGGTGTTATCATCCCTTTTATAGCTTCAATATTTTCGAGGTCCACTACTATCCCTTCTTTGGATATTATATGCCTCAAATAGTGAATTTGGTTCTGATAGAATGAGCACTTGCTCAATTTGGCATATAACTGGTGCTCTCTTAACATTTGTAACACCATACTCAAGTGATGCTCATGTTCTTCTTCTGACTTGGAATATACAAGGCTTTCATCCAAAAATACAATGACAACCTTGTCTAAGTATTCCCGGAAAATACCATTCATTAAGCACATGAAAACAGTTGAGGCATTTGATAGAACAAATGGCACCACTTCGAATTTATAATGAATGTGCCTTGTCCTGAAGGCAGTCTTGTTGATGTCTTCATCTATGATTCTTACTTGATGGTAACCAGATCTAAGATCAACCTTCAAAAATATTTTTTCCTCCTTGAATTGATCGAAGAGGTCATCTATCCTTGGCAGTGGATATTTTTTCTTTACAGTTACTTTGTTTAACTATTTGAAATCAATACAAAGCCTCAATGTCGCGTCCTTCTTCTTCACGAATAGAGCTGGGGCACCCCAAGGTGAAATTCTTGGGAGTATATACCCCTTCCTTAGAAGTTCTTCAAGCTGCATTTGCAGTTGCTTCAGCTTTGGAGTACCCATCTAGTAAGGAGTCTTCAATGCTGGAGTTGCTCTAGGAATTAAGTTTATAGAGATGTAAACATCTATTTTAGGAGGTAATCCTGATATTTCCATGAACACATCCTCAAAATCTTTCAGGACTGCATGATCCTCAATATTTGACACCTTGTCCTTAGGTGGTTCCTCCATATGAGTCGAGAATATTTGGCATCTCTTCCTGTAACACTTCTTTAGCTACGTTGCTGAGATTTCTCAAATAGTAACTACCCTGAGAATTCCTTGGAATGTTCTTGGGTTCCCTTCCTCGTTCAATAAAGTAAATGCCTTGTTATGGAATTCTAAGATGGCATGGTTTTGGTCCAATCAATCCATACCAATTAGAAAGTCATATGAACCCAAGGGCAGGATGTTCAATTCTACCTTGGTACTCATCCCATTCTTGTCCAATGGACATGATTTAACTAGCTCAACAACCTCTCTCTTAGCTCCTGTAGCCAGCTGCACCAGCCAAGATTTCCCATGCTTTCTTCTTGGAAAATGCAATCTTTCCACTACCTTAGGATATATATAGCTATGACTAGCTCCCGAATCTATTAAAATAATAAATGCATTGTTATTGATCATACCTTCTACTTCAATCATGTTTGATTGAAACTTTGCTTGCTTGTTGTCTAGGGATGCATAGATCCATGGAACAAATTTTCCCATGTGCTCCACTATTTTATCTTTTTGTACATTGTGGACAGCTCTCACTTTTTCACTTTTGTGAGGACAATCTCTATACTTATGGTCTCCTTTACAACAAAAACATCGAATAGGTTCTTGCCTTGGCCTTTTCCCACCTACCTCAATCATTATGTGTTCCCTAAAAGATGGATGTTCTTGAGGATTGTTTCTGAAAAATGGTGGATTTTTCCCATTCTTCCTTCGTTCCCTCTTAAACTTGTTCTTGTCCTCCCAAGCCTTCTGGAAAGTAGGATTTCCTTTTTTCTGATCATTTAAGAACTTGGATCTTCTTATCGTTTCCTCCAAAGTTTTAGGATCATCATATTGAATTTTATCATGGATGAAAGATGGTATCCCAATCAAATATCTCTGGATCTTAACTGTCTCATCTTTGATGAAGGATACATACTTCAACATTTCTAAAAATACCCTTTCATACTCATCAATGGTCATGCTACCCAATTTGAGTTCAAATAACTCTTTCATATTTTTGTCATAATACCTATTGGTTAAGTATTTCTTCTCAAAATGCTTCTTGAATTCCTTCCAAGTCACATTTTTCTCTCCGATGTATTTCACTTGCACAAGTTGATCCCACCACATGGATGCCTCTCCTTTCAACTGATAAATAACAGTTCTTCCTTATGCATGAGAAAAATAGTTATGCAATTGGAAGCACTTCCTCATGCCTAGCAATCGTGTCTCATCATATTCAACCTTCTTGTGTTCACCATCAAAATAAGGAGGTTTGATCTTGCTCATATCGCCTTTCAATTCCTCCACCCAAGAATTCTTATGATGCTTCCTGATAGGAGATGGAAATGAGTTGTTTTGATCTCTCCTATTGTGATCTCCTTTGGAGTGATGGTAATGTTTGCTACCACTCTTGGATCTTCCTTTTTCCTCAGGGGTCCTGTGGTTTCATGATTTGTTGTACCCACTCTCCTTATCCAACTTATTTTCAATAATGTCCAGCCTTCACATTAACTTCATATTGAAGTCTTCCTGCTTCTCTTTGGATTTCATAAGACTTTCATTATCAGCCTTGAGACTCTGGACATCTTTCTGCAAATTCCTAATGGTCTCTACCATATTCATGTTATCATCCTTTTCTTTTCCATGTCCATTGGAGTTTGTTCCTTCCATACCCAAATACACATCCATTTCTCTGATCTCATCTTCCTATCTGTAAGCCTCTTGTGCATCACCCATCTCTCTACACTTTGTGATAAATCTACTCTGTTCTGGCAACTGTTGATTCTGCAAAAAATGTGCATCCAATATAACTTTGTCAGACTAACTGTTCTCAATAATTTCATGAAAACATGAACCATTCTGATTCATTAATATATCAGACTTATTTTCTGTTGATTTACTGAGAAATTGAATTTTTAGATCCAATTTATGGGTGAACAATTATCTTCTACTGTTCAATACATTTCCAATGCCTCCTTCCATACTCAATTATGAGTTTTGAGCAGGCAGTTATGGATATTTGAACAATTTTTCTTTTCAGTGATGTAATCCATGAACATGGATTCTTCCATCTTAGAGCCGAATTGTCCCTTGGATCCATGATGGATCCTCTCTTCAGATTTACATGCCTTCTTTACTTCGTTAGGTGCAGGTATGTACAAATAAAAAATCCTGCAGGATCCTTCTTTAATCCCCCCCTTTTTTGGTCCTCAAAAACAATTTTCGGACACCAACACTTTTTTCTTCAGCCCCCAAATGCAAGTGACCATGAGATGTGACCAAGTGATGGCTGCAAGGAACTTATCCTATGCTTCAGGCCTCTAGTGATCTATAAATTTGAGCTTCATAGGTTTTCCTTTCACCTCACCTCATTTCCTCCAAACGCCGAAGTGCTGAATATTCTGAACAACTGCCTCTTCGGAGCTTCAGAGCTCTGGCACTTCAGAGATTTGGGCTTCGAAATATATGAATTCTTCGCAATCCAATTCCTTTGAATGTTGAATCTATGAACTTCTATAGTCTTATCAATACTTACACAACAAAGGGGTGCTACATTTTGCAAACAAGGAGAGTACATGTGGCCCAATCAAAGGTTGGCACATGTCTAGTTCTCATTGGCATAAAAGACATACCAAAGGCATGAAATAGATTGGCAAATGGCATGCTTACAGTGGTCCACATCACCCTAGGTGATGTCGGTATGCCATGTCACTTCGACATTCTATGGATTTGAAACTTCGGGCTTCGACAAACTTTACACCTGCACACCCGAAATCTCCCAAACGACAAATTTTTGGAAACTTGAGGACTCACGGATCGATGAACCTCATTCTTTGTTTAGATCTATGGTCAACAGGAGCTCTGGGACTACGGGATTAGGGAGTTCTGAGGATCCATCTTATACTGCCTATTGAATTTCCAAATTAGCGAACTCCATGAAGGACTTATATCTATGGTCGACCTTCAGCTGTCGACGGACGACCGAGATTGAATCCGACTTTGGCATTTTATACCTTAACACTTCGCAACTAAATATTGTTGGATCAATGAACTGACAACCCCCTAAGATTTCAAGAATCGACGATCCATGCTCTTGGCTGAGATCTACGGTGGATAGGAGCTTCGGGACTCCAGCTTCAATGGATTTCCCATTAGAACTTGACCTTTCTCTTGAATGCCAAAATGGTGAACCACCAGAGTCTATTCAGCATCCACGCATCAGAGGGGTGCTATGTGGAAGAAAATAGGGAGTGGAAACATAGTCATATCTGACTAGTGACACATGTGCTACTCCAATTGGCCCGATTATTCCTTTAAACGCTTGAAAAATGATGACACGTGGCACATATCGCATGTGTCCATGTGACCCCATGTGACATCAACAGGTTGCGTCACCTCCTTGAATTCTTGAATTTGGAGCTTTGGGCTTTGGGAGTTTTTTCTGTTACATCCCTCAAAATTCCAAACGACAAACACTCGAATAGGTCTACATCACTTTTGGTGACATCATCAAGCAACGTCGTTCGGGAAATCCGGTGCTTTGGCACTCCGGAGCTTCGGGATTTGGAGGATTTTACAAGTTCTTCCAAAAATTTCCCCTCAAATATTGAATTTTTGAACTTATTAACCCTCTGAGGTCCACGTAGTACAACTTTCATCAATCTAGGTGGTGACACATGGCCCCACCTTTGAGTGACACGTGTTAGGTGCCAATCGGTACTAAGGGCCTGTCAAAAGTATGAAAACAAGTGGCATGTCACTGACTTAGGGTAGGTCCATGTCACCCTAGGTGATGTCATCATGCCACTTCATATCCAGTGCTTCGAGACTTTGACACTTCGAGCTTCAGGAGATCCCACTCCAACACACACTATAAATCCCAAATGTAGAACTTCCGAACAGATATAGGTCACTCTGACACTCTGGGACTTCGTAGCTCCAAGTCTTTAGAGGATTTCGCTGTTGAACACCACACAAGTCTCGAACTGCAGAATTTTGAACATTGCTTAATCTGCAAACACATTTCCCTAGAAATAGGTGGTCTGGACTAGTTCCGAACTTCGGGACTTCGTGACTCTTCTCACTTTTACAAATTTAAAATGACTGGAGGGGTGAAGTCTGAATAACTTTGGCGCGTAACCTCCACGCACCTTCTCTGGATCCAATAGTTGTGAGGGGTCTATCCCTTCCCGAAAAAATCTAATGGTCCAAATTATATTTTGTGGTTCCCAAACCCATGATTATTGTGGTCTCTTTTCTCTACTAACTTTATTGAACCGTTATACCTCCTGAGCTTTCCAATACCACCCAAGATCTCTCTTAGCACCCCTTTGGCACTCTATACATCAAATCCCTATGGAATTTTGATTACAATTCCACATCCATGGCCCATCCAAGTTAAGTTTTGAAACCATGGGCTTTGATACAAATATTTAATGTACCCGATATTCCAATTTCGGGTATGCTACTTCAAAGAAACTAATATGTTCAAGATCTGATATAAAATTGTAGCGTCCCGAGCCATTTCAGGGACCATGCTACCTCGTAGAACCACTTTATTTCATTTGCGGAAAATATCAGACTTAATAAATTAAAAACAATAGGTACTTGTTGTTAACATACATTTATAATGAAAATTTAAATAGACATAAACATTTTGCTACAACCCAGATCCTTGTGGAATTAACAGTAAAACATACATGCAACAACACATGAAATTATTATAAATATCAAGACATGTACAGGATACACAACATACAAATTAACATAGAAATGGTACTTATATTTTTATGAGAAGACCACCAACTACGTGCAGACCTTCCACGGACCTCCCATCCTTAGACCACACTACTCATCACTCTCAGTAGTGGGTCACCCCCGAGCTAGGACTAAACTCCACCTGGGAATGGGATTCCTAAGCTAGGTCGAGACTACAAGATATTGCACTGTACATCAGGAAGGATTCCCTCCCAGGAGACAAATTACGCCCATATCTCACAACCTCTCATTCCCAAAATGCCTGTCCCACCTCGGGAAGTATACACCTTCATTGTTCAAAAGTCCATCAACTTCTCCACTTCCCTTCTAGGGCTTCGACAACAGGTCGATTGAGAATTCTCAGAGCTCTATAGCTGTTGTTGGGATCCCTCTAGAAGAATTCACTTCCCCATAAACCTATCCTACCTGGAGAGAGTTGGTCATAGGCCTGACAACCTACTTGTTCAATCCACATGCCTAAAAACTCGCCTCTTCAAACCCACGGGCCTAACAACCTGCTTCTTCTATCTAGCTCCTAATTCAAACTAGTAAGGGATTTGGCAGCAATAGAACTCGGGTATGGCACAAGTGATGGAAGCAATAGAAATTAGGTATGGCACAAGTGATGAGAGCAACAACCAACCATTAAGGCAAGGTACGTGCTCAAGCGAGTAGTACGTGCAAATTACCAAGTCGATGATGGAGGAGGTTCAACAATGGATAGAATGAATGGTGCGTGATTCCATGAGTGAGTGCGTGAGTGCATGAGGAAGAATGGAAAGAATGTTGAGTGAACCCCCATAACGACTGATTTCCCCACATAAAACTGCATGTGCCTTGATTGATACATGGCTCTCCTAGAGTATGAGTCCCTCCACTTGGGATTCATTCCCTTTCCAAGAAAAACTTAGAATAAATTAATATCTTCTTCACAACGTTTAGAAAATAAAAAATATATATTATTTTCTTGGGTTTAATCTCTTAATCTTAGCTCTTTTTCCCTATCCTCTTAGTCCCTTCCCCTTACCCACCTAGTGAAGCTTAGTCCCCAATAACTCTTAATTTGTGGTTGGCCTACATGTAGTGATGTATTTTATATTAACAATATGCATAATTACATATACAAAAATAGGCTCATGGGCCTTTAGCATCACATAATCCACCTAGCTTATAATCACTTGGCTCCCCATCCTACAAAACATGTTTACAATTCAGCAGGGGCTCGGCCTTGGGGTATTACACAAGAGGTAGAATACATGTCCAGGGTCCTTTATTCATCAACAATTGGTAGCTTGATGTATGTGATGGTTTTCACAAGACCAGATATTGCACATGCAGTGGGAGTTGTGAGTAGGTATATGAACAATCCAGGTAAAGAACATTGGGAGGCAGTAAAGTGGATTTTGAGGTATTTGAAAGGTATTTCTACTCATGCATTATTGTTTGGAGGTTTATACATTGTTCTAAAGGGATATGTTGACTCAGATATGGCAGGTGATAAAGATAGAAGGAGGAGCACCACAGGGTATGTTTTTACTGTAGGTGGAAAAACAATAAGTTGGATTTTGAAAATGCAAAAAATTGTTGCACTTTCAACAACAGAGGCAAAGTATGTTGCTACTACAGAGGCTAGTAAAGATATGATTTGGTTACAAAGGGAGCATATACAACTCAGGTACCATTTCATACGATCCATATTGGAATATAGACATTTGATGTTGGAAAATATACACACTAGATAGAATCCTACAAACATGTTAACAAAGGGAGTAACCAGGGATAAACTTAGTTCCTTCTCAGTTCAAGTTGGTACTCAAGCATGAAGGTGAAGATGAAATTTTTTCCAAGTCCAAGGTGGAGTATAGTCTAGAAGGTACAACAACAATGAAGTTGTTATGATTAGTCTCTAAGTGGGAGATTGTTGGTTATGGAGCCTGATTATCTTCCTGTTTCACAGGTCTTTGTTTTCAGCTGTTTTTATACACCATGAATACTATACACCTCATAATTATTTAAAACCTTCACGTGGG
>JASDQU010348674.1:0-12293 GCA_032191745.1 Picea mariana
TTTCCTATAATAGTTACCAAAACGTAAGCCCACTAAAACGTCGTTCACCACTTTGGAGGAATTATTGCAAGTGTGAGGGAAAAACTCAAGGGAAATCAATAAGGCTGAGAAGCTCAATTGATAACCCGAGCATAAAAAACCCTCGGTGAAAGGAACTCTCCCAGTTAATCGATCCTAAGGTAACTGACCTAGACATGACTCATGCAGACCTATTACATTATTAACCCACGCAGGGGTGCGGAAATTCCAATTACAAAATAAAGAGCTGGGGCCAAACACTGCCCTTTAGGATCAAAAGTCTTCGACAACATGGCATCTGATGATGCATCTTTTCATGGCACATGGAGTTGACCACCTGTGTTGGAGAGGCGGTCAACACAGAGGAATACTAACTCAATAATAAATAGAATACTCTTTGTAGTTACAATATTTCAACAAGCTGCACCTTGTCATAAATGTAATTGTTTCCTAGCCCATTCATTGCCTTTTATTCTTAGCTTTGTTTCTTTTGATCTTTTACTTTTGTGCTACAAGGGAATAGTTGAGGGCCACTGCCCTGGCTTGATGACCAGAGGTGACAACATTATCCACAAACATTTCATGGAAATGAGATAGCTAGTTCGTGATGAGACCCCCTTTCTCTTGGCTATGCCACCAAGAGCCACTACCCCGGTTTGGTGACCAGATTGGTGGTAGTGTCATACTGCTACATGCCCATGGTCTTAGTAGGTCGGCTCGTGATGAGATCTCCTATCCACCAACTAGTACCTTGAGTGTTTATGTATCTTATGGGTCCCCTTTTCTTACTGAGAAGCTTTTCACAACTTTATCAGGGGTCCCTCGGCGAAGCATCTCAAAGGTTTCAACATTGGCTTTTAACTCTTGCCAACTACTTTTACCCTTTAGGCCTTTGGCTCCTTCTTCCCACAAGGTAAGGTACAACCCTTTCTATCATAGCCAATCCCAATGCCCAAACAAGGAGAGGGGAGATGGAGGGAATAAAGATGGAAAGTGGTAAGTATGGAGGGAACATATGATGACTTTTCATAGACGCACCTAGTAGCAGCCCATCCTAAAGGGAAACCAACTTACTAGGGCACCGTATTACCCTTCCAGGTAAAAACGAGGCAAAGAGCATAATTTCCAAGCAAACGTCATGAAATGAAGAAGGATTCAATACAACATATTCAAGTGCTTCAAAAATCAGAGTGATACATACCATGATACCCGAACTCATTACCTCATGGAGCAAGACCCACCGCTACTCCAGGACCAGGCTGGTGGGATGGATACTGCTATTGCTGATAAGTGGACTGCACTAAAGAAAAGAAGGCCCCTCCATGGCCATGCTCAAGTCATCTGGCTCTCGGTACTCCATGTTTATGACCCGTGGGCCTCGAGACATGATCTCCTTAGTTATCCTTGGGCTAGGCGATAACAATCTTCATCTTTTTTTTCAATTCTTCCCTTGCCTCATCCTTTTCCCACTTCCCTTGACTACTCATTCCCTGTTTTAATTTTTGAACTTCTTTAACATGTGCTTCATTAAGGTCTCGTATCTTAGATAACTCATCACCCTTCTTCTCGATCTCTTCTTTTGCTTCTTTTAACTCCTCTTGAATTTTATACATCTCCTCCCTTTTTGTATCCTTGGACCATTTATTTGAAAAGAGTTTTTGAAAATTTTCCCACGTGGGGGAGAGTTTAATGCTTATACAAGGCTATCCCACCACTTGAAAGCTTCACCAGTCAAGAAAATTGCTGCTGTAAAAGGTGTCAAATCAGTTTCCTTTATCATCCTTAACCATTGCCTGGGATTGATTTCATCTTTATCTTCATATCCACTAAACTTAGGTATTGCCATTGATGCTTAATTGAGGTCTAATCCCAACACTCAACTTACAACCTCAATATATTAAGAATAATGATCTAAAATATTTATAATCCTTGTTCTAATATATTTTATGTTTTCTCTCTCCAATGGCTTTTGAATCAGCTCAATCGGACATTTCAATCAAAAGTTATGATATTTTTAAGTGAACATACCTTTGGAACTTTGATTTGGAGTCTATCCTTCTGGTCGATCTTTCTTCTGATGTATTTTTGAAATTTCGACCCCTTTCAGTCTGAAATTTCGATCTATAGTATTCTGATGTCTTCTCTACAATGCCACAGGTTTGACCAAAATTTGATGTGCCAAGTGAAAGTTATGGTAATTTTCCCAAACCTTGTTGATTTTTGGCCTTTCTTGGAGAGTGAACTTGTACAAAATGCCAAGTGTCAAATATTTTAATACATGATTCTGAAAATTGTACCAGCTATCCTCATTCAAATGCAACTGGTCTCATTGAATTTGGATCCTCGCTGAAGAAGATATCACTATTTTACATGGAACATTTGTTTGAGACTAGTTGTAGGACTAGTCAAAAACCCTATCTTCCACAGGGTATATCTTCGAAAGTATAACGACCCAGAAGCTGACATTTGTACCACAAGTACCTTGATATGTATAGTCTAAATAACCTCCAAGTTTCACAATTTGAATCGTCTTAGAACAAAAGTTGTAGCGAAAATGCTTAGACGACTTTCTTGTAGAAGAAAGACCCTAGGATCGATGCTCTGATACCAAATGTAATGTTCCAAATGCTTAAGATAATAGAATAAACCAGAAGTATGCAACATGACCAAAATGTGAGCGTGGAGCGCAACTCCAAGATAGATAAGTTATACAATAATTCTTTAAAGAATAGGTCAACCTCCTCGAAATACCCAATTACATTCATACATACAATTCACCTGTCCACAATAATGAGTACATAATCTCTATATATACTTATTCACACCTACACAAGAGGCCCTTTTACTATTAGGCTGACCCTATTACATATATATTTACACATTACATGTACATTTAGCTCCATATATGTCTCCTCTTGGGTTCATATCATATACATTTAACCCTATATATGCTCCCCTTGGGTCATAACAAAAAATACCAAACATTCAAACCATAAAGAACTGGAAAATATAGAGAGAACCCTTAAGGTAGGGTAACACCTTACAATTGATCATTTTATGTATGAAATCCACTCTTGTTCACTTGCCTCTTAAGGTTGGGCGACCTCTTAATGACCTAAGCTCCAGATACAATAAACTCCGCACATCTCATAAGGAGGATTCCATCCTTATTTATAACTAACAAGAGAACCCTAATTATAACAACCTCCTAACTACTTAGTGTGGACCTTCTCTAATGAGGTACCATTATTCTTTACTAACTACGATAGTGCGTTGGATTTAATAATAACAAGCATAGTGGACCTAGTCCACATTACATTGAATGGCCTCCACTATTATTACTTTACTATGGGCCCTGTTACCACCCAAACTAGCAGACCACCAAGGTCGTAGTCTGCTACGGTGATAACACAAGGGATAGGTTCCCAATGTCACCAAAACACCTATCCTTTTCCCTATTTGAGACAAACTCCAACGCTAAGCGGCTCTAGGAAGTTTCCCGAAAACCAACACTTCACCACAAGAGTGTAGAAAATCAACAACAAAAGCACTCTAACTCAATTAGGACTTTTGTCAAACACTTAGTAAACGAAGATTTATGTCTTAAATGAACTCTGAAATGTATTAACCCACACTTAACCATTTTTCATAAGCAGAAACACACATTACTAAGCAACTATCAACGGAAAATAACAATGAACAACAATCACAAAACACATGTGCAAACACAGATTTTTGGCAACCAGCGAGGGAAAACCCTAGAATGGGGAAACCAACCAAGAGAAATTTATTATTCAGGTTTAGGAAGTACAAAAGCAACAATTGTAATTCATTTGGTAGTAAGAGAAATTCAAGTAATCTCACTTGCAGACACCCACAACCAGTGCCCAAACTTCTGCCTTGATAAACATACCACAAGATCATACGGTCTGTACGACCCAGCTGAGAAAACAACACCTTGAAACTTGTGCCAACCTTTTGTTGCATGGTCAAATCTAGACGACTGATTTGTAAGCAAGAAAAACCTAAAATCTGCCTCGATTTTCGTGCTAGAATATGCCTTGAGAATCGTGTCCACTTTTTTGTTGTACGACTTGTACAAATCTGTACAGTACGACCTCCCTCTCAGCTGTTCATTCCAGAAATTTTTTCACAAAAAGTTTTGTTGGGATTTGTGTCCAAACTCTCTTGGAATCAGTGCCAAATCTACTGCATACACTTTTCTTCTTAGCTCTCAAATTTCTCTTGACTTGTCTTGCACACTACCCTAGGCTTTGCCTTATAATCTGAAAATGACTTTTCACCTTCCCTATCCCTAAATCCAATGGCCAAGATCTAATCTTGCCTTTATAGGATCAAGGGACATGATTCATTCCCTCCAAAATAAATCACTTAAATTTACTAAAGTAATTTTTCCACTTTATGATATAAGTGCACTTTTATGAGATAAAGTCACTTTAATAAAATAATAGGTCACTTTACAAAATGTCTCTTTAACTTAAGAGCCACTTTATTACAACTTTATAAAATATCTATTACAAAGTCAAGTGCCTAGTAGTGCAAATGAAAGGTCACTTCCACATACAAGACAAAACATGCAAAGTACCTCTTGAGCTATAAAAGCTAACACTCCCTCTTAGCGAGGGAGGTACTCACTGCGACCACCATCACCTGGTCTTGTCCTCAAGTCCATCACACTATTCGTAGTAGGAGCTCCCTCTAAACCTGGGGCCAACCTCAATACTTGCATTGAACTCAAATGTGAAGACCTCCTCTTGGCAACCACTCTGAATCGTGAGCTCCTAGGAGAATCCACTCTCCCACCTTGAGCTTTTGTCCACTCACACCAGCTGAGCTTCCTGTCGGTGCTCAGAAGAGACTCCCGCTCTTCCCTCGGATTTCGAGACTGAATCCTTGGGCCCACTACAGTCTCAGGAGTTTCCTGCTCCTCATTCGAGTATGAATCTGCAACTGTAGGATGTCCTCGCACAATGTACAACCTATCAACCAGATCACCAATCAATTGTGGCATGACCGGATCCGCTCCCTCTTTGTAGATAAAGACATGTCCACACTTGAACATTGTCGCATATCTCGGTCTGCCAAGACTAACACTGAGAGCAGGTTAACCCTCAGCTTTGTGACAAACATAAAGCCATTAATCACTAGAAGTTCTCCAAACTCGAGTTGGAATCTAACCCTTCCAAGTCCACGTACTCCTCGTGCCATTCTCCCTTCACTTTCAACTAGCCGGTCTAGACCTGTCTCTGTGATACTGAGGAATATACGCCATATTCCTGTCATATGACACGAGGCTCCACTGTCAATGATCCATCTACTGTCACGCACAAATCCAGTACTCCCGACACTTGACACGAGAGTGACCGATGATAATTCCTTTTCAAACTTGTCCAAAAATTCCTCTGCTGTTGCTGCTGTTGCTACAAGTGGCCCCTCCTTCTCCTTCCTCTTATTCTTCTTTGGACACTGGGTTGCAAGGTGGCCATACTTGTTGCAGACGAAACATCTGACTTTTCTTAAGTCTTCCTAGAACTTCTTGGCTTCTTTCCTTTGCTCTTTGTCGCAAGAGTAACATTCTCTTCATTAGCTCCATCTCCCTTCTGTCCATTGCTTTGAGATCTTTCTCGGATCTCCTTCTGAGTGAAATCATCCTATAGTTTGCTCCAGTCTGGAAAATGTTCTCGACCCACCACACACTTAACGAAGACTTCCTATTCCTTGGTGAAGTCTTTCAAGGCTATCCTCACCAACTCTAAATCTGACATGACCTCCCCAACTGCAACCAACTCATCTTTCACCTGTGCTACCCAGGGAAGATAGGATGCCACACTCTCACCCTTAGCCATCTTAGTATCATGTAACTTGTCCTTTAAGGCCATCTTCCATCTCTCATTCTTCGCCTTGTTATCCCCTAGCCTAGGGATAACTAAGGAGATGATGTCTCAAGGCCCTTAGGTTGCAGACATGGAGTATCGAGAGATGTAAAGACCACACATTTGCCCTTTTGCACAACCATAGACTCGCATTGCCACCACAGTGATCCAACACCTGGTTATCATCCACACCAGCTTGCCACCACAGGTCACTTGGGTCTTGCTCCATGTGGTACAAGTCAGGTATGATGGTGGGTATCATTTTAATATTTGAGGTATTCTAGCTTGTGTATCAGAGGTTATGTTTGATTATGAGACATTTGCTTTGGAAACTATGCCTTTTACCTTGTTTAAATGTTGGTGGTTGTCTTGGGGCACTCAAGTAGATGGTCACCTTTAGGGTGGGGTGTTTCTAGGAGCTTCCTTTGACGAGTCATCGTGCCACTCTCGACCATACTTACCACTTTCCATCATTATTTCTCCTCATGACATCATCTCTTGGGATTTTGGGGTAGATTGACCCTATAAGGGACCATTCCTGATTTCATGGGAAGAAGGGGCTGAAGGCCCAGAGGGGAGTTAGCTGGCAAAAGATAAAAGCCTAATGAAAGAACCTTCCAGATGCTTCGCCCAGGGGATCCCGAGAAAGCAGTGAAAAGCTTCTCCGCAAGAAAATAAGGACCCCGTGAAATGAATAAATAAAGACGCTTAAAGGATCAGTTGAGGATAGGGGGTCTCATCATAAGCCAGCCTATCACGTCCATGGGTATCTAATGGTATGACATTACCATTTATGGCAATCACACCAGGGTAATGGCTCTCAGTTGTATGGTTGAGGGAAAGAGGGGGTCTCATCACAAGCCAACCTATTCGTTTTCGTGAAAGTACTTGTGGGTGACACTACTGTTACCTGGTCACCACGCCAGGGAAGTGGCCTATGCTCAATCGTGCGATTGTCTATTGTATTTTTAGTGCTTCAATAGAAATAAAAACACACCATTTAGAGCTTTAACTACTGCGACATATGAAATAGACTAAACTAGCAAAACAACACAATGGAACATAAATTTTTACCTTGGAAACCGATATGGGAAGACTAACATTCAATGAAGGATTGTGCCCTCCATTTTCTTATATTATGGAGATTACAATACAGATTACTAAGCTATACAAGCTTACTGTGAAGCTATGAGGTCCTATAGTCTTCTACAATCCTCTACAATATGCGTCTATCTCTTTGTGGGAGGCTCTCAAGCTCCATGCCCATACTCTTTGGCCTCCTCCTAGACCAGACTCCACACAGAGGATTGCTTCCTTTTTTTATGGTGCTCCAATTAGGTAGGGGCACCAAGTGATACACTAATAGTTGCATTGCTTCCGACTCTAAATCAATGTGGATCAGAGAGGGACCATCCCCCTTACTAGAGATCTTAGTAGCATTGCCAGTCTAGATTCTTTACCAACAGACAAACAAGATCATCCAGACCTCAACAATGGATGACCCCTTCTATATAACAACTCAAGAGCTTGTCTAGATCTTCCCCTAGCTCAGCCTCTGGACATCACTCTATCTTGACTTTCCTCCATTTGTCTTTGGATGTTAGGAGAGATGGATCTAGCTGACCATGATATATCTACATAATTTAGTTGTTGACCAGTTCCTGGATTCATCCCCTCTACACATGTCCCTCTCGATGTGGCTTCCTGTACTCGGAGTCAAGGTTTTTTCATGCTTTAGTGTAGATTTCATAATTTGCTTTCTGTATCTTGCCATTTATAGGAGCCAGTTTGGAGTTCCTGCTTTGTAATGACATCATTGTACTCAACAGTACCATTGACCTAATTTTGTGGTCATTTGTGGGAAATTAATAAAATTATCTTATTGTATCTGCTCTGTTTGCATGTCCTTGACAATCTTGCTCATAATATGTAATAGCAGATAGCTAGTGAAAAAGTGAACCCTTTCTTGCCTTCTAGGTTTTCGATAGCTAGAATTAATGATAGGTTTAGGGTTCTGAAACCCTCTTGGATCCTCCATGATTCTTTTGGAAGTTTAGTAGATTTTCACATGTTACTAACTCCCCATATTTGAATTATGGTGAGTTGACATGGTTGCCACTTGGACAGGTGGGGAATATTTGGATCGTTACCTTTTGCCAAGGCCATAACTTTTCCATACGAGCTTTGATTTAGGTGCACAATAGCTTGTTGGAAAGATCTCAATGGGAAGAACAAGTTCTGCTTTGGATGATGAAAGCTTGTCGTGACCCTCATTAGGCACTAGATCCAAAAAATGTTTTTTAGAGCCCCAAAAACGCATCAAAAGTTGATGACCTGAATTTGACAAAATCAACACCATCTCTTAGATGCCCCAACTACTAGTCTCCCCTGTCTTGAGCATCAATAAATTCATATGGTACTTGTGTAGATGCATTTTGGATCACCAATACAAACTCCATTAGGTTAAGACTTTCCTTTCCTACTTAGTAACATCCCAAAGAATGGAAAACCTTTTTAAAAGGGGAATGTGGCTGTAGTTGCATGTTGTGTCTCCATTGAAGCACAACTAAATGAACTCCAGCTTTCCCAGCAACATGCTCTTCTCTAGCTATTAAATTTTATATCTCAGATTAGATCTGCTTTTGGTTTTTATAGGAGTGACCCTTGCGCTCTCACATTGTATTGGTACTATTGTACTTAGCAGTCCCAATGATCTATTTGTGGTCATTTGTTGGGCTATAATAAAATCATCTTATCTATCTTATCTTATATATCTTGGGTAACTTCTTGGTTATGTTCCAAGACTCACTAGTGGGCTTGTCACTTACTTAGACAGGGAACATGTTAGTGAATTAGAACTGGAGCAGAACCAACCAACATCAAACCATATCATGATTCTCGTATCATAAGTAGAAATAGATTAACTAGTCCAAGAACCACTGGCATGTTGAGTGGTTACATGTAGATGAAACTTAGTCACTGTCTCCAGAAACAGAAATTTGTTACTAGAAATCTCTGCATTAATTGAGTTAATTTAGCTTCGAATGAGTATTTTGTCCTTCTGCAAGTTTTGTTGGAGGAGAAATAAGATAAAAGTGATTTGTTTCTTCTGAGCAGTTTTCTAAGCATGAAGAGGGTGTTCAACACATTTTAGTCACTGGTGGGGCAGGATACATTGGATCACATGCTTCTCTACGACTGTTAGAAGATGGTCACATGGTGACAATAGTGGTGAGCTTCTGATTTTCGGGGCTTGTATGTTGGCTAGCATAATTAAAAAGTCTGAAATGTTTGCATTTATTTTATTTAGATCATTAATCATAAGCAGAGGGACAAAAATGAATCACTAAAATATTCCTAAATTGCAGGACAATCTGTCTCGGGGAAACTTAGGAGCTGTTCATGTATTGCAGCAGTTATTTCCACATCCTAATCAACTGCAGTTCATTTATGCCGACTTGGGTGACAAAAGGGCTGTATCCAAATTCAGAACATGATTACTTTGCATGACATTATTTAAATTGGGAAGGGTACTGTTGTGTCAAGTTGTTGGTTGTTTATATCTGTAATATGGGAAGTCTTAACAAAAGATCAGGTAGATGAAATATTTAAAAACAATGCATTTGATGCAGTCATGCATTTTGCTGCCGTTGCTTACGTTGGAGAGAGTACTCTTGATCCACTAAGGTATGCTTTTATTTTTTTCACAATATTAATTCCTTTTATCCTATTATAATATCAATTCCCTTCATCCTGTCACGAGTTGCAGATTTAAGTGCATGCACTATATGATTTATATCTAATTTTGGACTAGGGAAATGGAAAAAAATTGCTCGGAATAGCTTGTTTGGCGAGTTCGCGAGTTCTTTATGCCACCGTTGTTGTCTCATTTTTACCAAATTGCAATGAGAATTTATTTCATGCAAGATTGATCCTATTGATAGGAATTTAACGCACACATAAAATGATGATCATATCAATGTTCAAACAATGGATGAACATTGAACATGAATTTCATTGCAGGTACTATCACAATATTACATCAAATACCTTGACTGTTTTGGAAGCAATGGTTGCCAATAATGTGAAGAGACTTATTTATTCCAGCACCTGTGCAACATATGGAGAACCCGAGACGATGCCAATAACTGAAGATACTCCTCAAGTATGGATCCGCTTGAGTTTGTAAATTCATTATCTGTGGCTCTGTTTAGTATTGGAATGACATTAATGCTGATGCATACTATTTTATTTTTTCATCCCTGCTTATATTATATTCAGCTTGAGTTTACTTTATGTATGCTATTGATTCAGTTTTTTGATGATGCTTAATGCTTATACATTGATTATTATTGTTCTGTTTTTAATGATATTCTTCAACATAATACATATTATCAAATCAGTACTGATCTTTTTCTTTATTGAGGAATGTGAAAAACAGATGATTGTGTCTGAAGCTACTCTTCATGATAAATTGTATTTTTTGTTAGGTGCCTATCAACCCCTATGGAAAAGCTAAGAAAATGGCAGAGGAGATAATTAACGACTATGCAGGAAGCTCAGATCTCGGTGTGACCATTTTAAGGTTAGTATTGGTCTTTGACATCAGTGCTCCAAACATGTTCATGAATACGTGCTATTTAGCTGTTTACCATTGCACTGTACTCAATTCCTTTTATTGCATGGTTTTGACTATATTGGGAATATTTAGCTTTTTGCTGTCCGAGAGGAAATCCATGAATCATTACATGCCTGTATTGGTTCAATTCTGATCATTTAAAAAAAAACTGGAATGGATAGCAATTATATTAAAAGAAATCTGTGGTGGTACAGTGAGATAATACAATTCGAACAGAGAGAGTCTGATCTCAGAGATTCAAAACTTCCAAAAACTGTGAAGAATCTACCTACAGTCTACATTGTTCTTACATTTTTCTCCACAAAACTAAAAATCCTACAGCTATATATTCTGATATACTGTCCTAGCAAAAGTACTGATTGACAATACATAGAAACATGGACTTTTAAATGGAAGTCATGCCCACTGTGGTCTTCTTGCTTGATGTCTGCTTTAGATTCCAAAGCTGTCTCTTCAAATTCCATCTCCCCATGAGTCTGCTGTGTTGGTATTTTTTTTGGTAGCAACGGGAGGGATTAACCTCCATGGATAAAGCCTTTGACCAGAATAGAATATTCCAGAAGCAAGAGAAAACCCTAACAGATGTGTGAAAACCCTAGAAAGGCAAGTCGGCGCTGCCAGAAAGATAAATAAATATATATATCCAGAAAAGGACAGGTCGGCCCTGTTTGAAGAGACACCTGTTCACCTGGCCAGATTAGTATAAATATGAGGCGATCCAGCTCATTTGTACACACACTCAATCATTCAGAAGCAAGGCACAAGTGTTGAGGAGGTGCTGCAGCATCTGCAGGTGTGCAGTAATTCCCTGTTCAGTGTTTTGGTACTCTATCTTGTGCGCTACCTGTGGAGAAGGTGTGCTACCCTGGTTTATCTATTCGTTCTAGTGAGGCTTCCCAGAATCATTCTTTCTGTCAAAGGTTAAGTCTGTTTTATTCTGCTTGGCCTTCTTTGAGGATTCATTTTCTTCGGCAACTGATGCTTCGTGTGTCTCCTTCCTTTTCTTTAGCTCGGGACAATGATTCTTGTAGTGACCATATTTTCGACAGTTGAAGCATTGTATTTATGACATATCTTTCTCTTGATTTGGCTTCTTCCTTGACCCAAACTTCTTTTTGTTCCTGAAATTCTTGAATCTTGCTATGAAGGCTTGATCATCGTATTTTTTTTGAGGTTTCTCTTTTGCACTAATTCTTGATTCTTCTTGTGCATAGTAAGTCCAAAGTTCTTCAAATGTAGGATACTCCTTCCTTGTGTTCATGCTTGCGGCAAATGCATCCCATGTCTTGGGAAGACCATTGAGTACTATCTTTACCAATTCTTTCTCTGAAATGAACTCTTCAATAGCTTGTAGTTGATCTCTTAACTGAGAGATTCTCACAAAGTATGATGTTATGCTGTCATCATTCATATTCATGTTACGGAGCTCATTCTTCAGACTCATTACTTGTCCAATGTTTCTGATTGAGAAGAGTTTTGTTAGGGCATCGTACATCTTCTTAGACGAATCAAGATGGGAGATGTAGGGTATCAAGTGGTCTTTTATAGAATCCACTATGATACTCTGTTAAATTTTTAATTAAAATAAAGTACCAAGGCAAGTGTTTCTCTTCCCTAGGCACCTAAGGGGGAGAAAGTGCCTAATGTGGGTCTTAGACAAATTAATTTGTGAGATGCAAATTAAAAGATAACTTTATGACTAAAGTGAGGGTGAGTGAAGAGACACCAAATCTCAGCCACCC
>JASDQU010348675.1:10798-21624 GCA_032191745.1 Picea mariana
CACATGTGCTCATATCAAGTGGGATATGCAATCAATCAAATCCCAATCAAGGCTATCTTGTCTCCTTTGACCTCTTGATTGACTTTGCATTTAAGTTTTCTCCACTTTTGTCCCCCTTTATTCTTTTTTTATTTTCACTTGGCTGATTTTATTGAATTAAAATGCCTTTTTTGGGATTTTGAGGGTAAAATCACTTTTTAGTGATAAAAATCACTAATTTTACCCAAGTAAGTGGGTAATTAGATAACATGGGTGCTCTAGGTCCAAAAACAAGCATCCCCATGACCAATTTGATGCCCAAATACTTACTTTTTTAAGTATCTTTATTTTTTTATTAAAAATTGCCGAATTCTGGCAATTTTTTAATTAACTGAAAAAATTAAAAAATCCTAGGGGGGACTTAGTACATTTCCATAAGACTCTAGGAGAATGTTTGGCATGGTAATATACATCAGACACTAGGCTTAGATCCATGCTCAAGCCCCAACCATGAGCATATACTCCAGCTCTGGAGGATTGAGTGAAAAAACTCATAAATTATAAATTGCCTGAAAAGCGGCAAAATATAATTAGTAAGTGAAAAAACACTCCAGAGTATAACTCATGCTTAGGACTTGAGGTGGCTAAGACCTTTTACAAATTTATCATGCCAACACCTCTTATTACAATTTTTTATGGAAATGTAAAGTAACCAGGTGGTCTTTTAGACCGGCTGAATTTCTGAACTTCTGAATTTTGAACAATAATGTTCAATCTTTGGCGGCTCAGCGGAAATTCACCATAGTGCAACTTTGGTGGATAACAAGCACCTCACTGTACTTCTTTTGGGGTAAAAATCCCCTTGGATTGGAGCTAGGGGCTTTGTGGGTTTGGTAATGGGCTTTGTGGGCTTGTGTTGGGGCTTCACGCCCACACAAATGATAAAATTATTCTAATTAAATGTTGCGTTGTGGAGAGGGATTCTTATTAGAATATGAAGGATTGTGCTCGTTTTACCATTGACAATACCCTTGTCACCCAACCATAGGCCGAAGCCACCCTCCGAGCACCTTGACCTTAACAGAGAAGAATACTGGTAGCAGTCAATAGCCAAGCAAGGCTAATGCACCAAGCAAGAATAGAAACCAAGCTGATCAGATAGTCCCACCCAGAAACTGACGCAACACCTTCCCCAGAAACTTGCGCACAAAACTGCCAACTGCAGTGCACAGAAACTACTCTTTGCAATTCTGAGAAGTGTGAATAATGAGAACTAGCGCCCTATATTTATAGTTGTCTGGCAGACTTACTGGGGTCGACTTCTCCTTCTGGATACTAATTAATTCACATTAATTATATTTCTGCAACCGACATCTCGTCTAGGGTTTCCTTTACTTCTTTGCTTCCTTCCAGAATATTCTAATCTCGTCATAGGTCACAGTAGAGGTTCATACCTCTCGAAGCTACCATAATATCAACACTCCCTCCTAGCTAGGGAGGTATGGTCTTGAGCACAAACAGACCATTCAACTGGTAGTATCACGAGCACTGTCATTATTATCCAACTGGATAATCTCCTATGACAACTGGTACAATATCAATTGATAGAACATACCTGTGTTTATTCAAGGTAGTACGCAACTACTCAAACCATGACACATAGTCACAAACAGTGGAACAAATCCACCACAGTAGTATATCTCTACTGTCTGGAGACAGACAGTCTCCATAACAATCATCTGATGCCAACCTGCATAGAAAAATATTGTTAAAATAAACTGAATCATCTAGGCCAATCTTTCACTCACGTCAGTGAGATATGAAAGAATATCTGCCCTCAGAGTAAAACAATGAGATATCTGGACTATTCTTCTCAAACAAGGAAGAATAACTGTCCTTTCTTCTGAACCTGGACCATTCCCCACCCTGGGCCATTCTTCCTACACTAATCAAAGTGCACCCTGGAGAGAATGTATAAACCCTAAGGAATGCCTGTCCCTGATTGCTGAGCCTGGACCATTCCCCACCCTGGGCCATTCCTCCTACACTAATCAAAGTGCACCCTGGAGAGAATGTATAAACCTTAAGGAATGATTGTGCGGACCATTTTCTTTGTTAACCACAAGAGGAAAAGACTGTCCTGCATCAACCTCCAAAATGGACCTGTTGCCGTCCTAATACACACTTGCAAACGTGAGCAAAGTCTATCTCACTTAGTGTGTCCTTGGAGGCACAATGCCTAGGTTCACAGTCCACACTGCCACCTTGACTGGAACCTCTTCCTTCTAGGCTTACTTCTAGGGAAGCCAAGGGGGGTAAACCCTAGTAACTAGATATGATTTAACTTTGAAGTTATAGGAGTTGGTTTTAAATTGTTAGAAGGCTTGGGGGAAAACTAACCTAAGATGCTAAAGCAGCAAGTGCAAAGTGCAAGATTAAATGACAAACAACCCTTTCCCTAAGTCAACTATGACTAGTGCCTAAGGTTGGGTAAGGGGTCAACTAAGTTTGAAGGTGGTTCAATTACAAAAATATTACAAGTAAAAATATGTTGAAACTATCCCCACAAACAAGCATACAATTACTTACAATAAAGAATAAGAGATGTTACAACAATTACACAAAGATACAAATGAACAAAATATACAATGATGCCCAAAGTGAGAGTTTAGGAAATATTTAACTCAAGATCAATTACATAAGCCAAGCATGCCCCAATAGCACTTACTCTATTGGACTGCTTTTCAATGGCAACCACTAAAGCACTCAAGATCCAAGAATATGATGCCTCCCCAAATGGGATACTCAACTTCTTCTTGAATCACACCATAAAGCATAAAAAGATGTGTAGTTTTGTAAACTCCAATGCTCATAAAAATCTAAAACATTTAGAAAGACAAATCATAAGATTGCAATTAAGACTTGTAAACATGAAAGTGCTTGCAATGTGTGTTCCTAAACATTCATCTAAGATCCCCCAACACACATGGATTGTCTATGCAACTAGGTGGTTAGGAGTTTCTTAAAAATTAAGTAAATTTTATTTTTCCCTCCCCCTAACTATGTTTGAAGCCTTAAACCTCCTCCTCCTATAGCCAAATAACTTCCGGGTGCTCAAGATAGTAAGGCAACGAGGCCCACCCTAGCTTCCACGATCAGCCTTGACAGTAAGAGTACTTCCCGAAAAGGACACCCACCTGGAGCATCACGGGACGGTCCCCCGCCACTTCCTTCCGTTGTTTTCCTCAAACCCGTTTTAGATGGTGGAGATGGCTGAATTAGGCTATCCTAAGTTGTCTAGAAGATTATTATGACTCGCGGGTGAGTCTTTAGGTGTGTTTGGAATGTTTTAGAAGTATTTTAAGTGTCCGAAAAGTGTGATTTAGGTCCAAAACCGAAACTGCAAAGTGCTTGAAATAATGTGTTGTGAAAGTAAAGATTTAAACCATAAACATATGAACATGAATGTAAAATCTTATAAGATAAACATGATTAACATATCCGTATCATTCATCATCCATAACATATAACTTTGCAAGGAAATAAAGCAAGGGCAAGAACAGCTTGCCAACAATTATAGCAAATGAAGAAATTTAAAACCACTTAACCATGTATGTTATTGCATATATGAAATGTGTTAAGTGAAATAGACACTTGCTGAAATAAAGATCTAGGTCCTACACCATTCACATATCCATGAACAAGAATGAAAGTATGAGAGTTATGAATGCCCAAGAAATAAGATTGCTTTAAGATATAAATTTAATCATGTAATCTATCTCATCTAAGGCACCATGCTTAAAGTGTAAAATATTTGCAAGAAGAAAACTCAAAGCATGTAAATGTAAATATGCCTTCAGGGCTTAAACTAAGATGATATGATAAAGATGATTATTCTAGAGCATACTAATCCATTTGAAACATATCTATAGCATCCTAGCCATACGATTTTGGGGGTGACTCTCCCAAGGTGTAGGCAATTACTTATTAAGCAAACTTTAAAAAGGAACAAACCACTCACAATGGCACAAGGTGGAGGCAAGCCTACCAATTTTGTGCCAAAGAGGGTTGGAAAATGAAAGACTTAGATGAAATCTAAAATCTAACCCAACGATTTTGGGGGGTTGGCTTGGCCAATCACTCTCCCAAGGTGTAGGAAACTAAAAATTTCTGAAACGAAAGAGGAGGTTAAAGAGATAGCTACCAATCCCCTAGATGGRTTTTCTAGTGTTGTGTGGTCCTCTTGATGTAGCCAAGCCTCTCCAAATAAGATCTGATATACCTGCAAAAACAAGGAGGTTTCCCTTGCTAGGAGAGCTACACACAACAATACAAGCTTGGAAAAATTTCGTTTTTTTAGGGAAAAATTTTGCCTTAGAAATTTTATGAAAAATTTTAAGTTTTTGTGACCATAAGACTAAGTATGCTAGCTGAAATATGGGCTGCAACAGAAATATAAGAAGAAGAAGCAATATGAGAAGCTTGCTTGGAGTGTATGAGAGTCTCAAAAAATAGACTTTTACCCAAGGCACATCTAATGAAACCCTTGAGGTTCAACCTGCAAAAAACTCAACACAATAGCATGCATACAATGGATAATATGGAGGGTTAAGCTAATAAGTGAAATACTTGCACATTATCTAGCTAACCACATATATAGATTCACAATAATACTCTTTGCAAAACCTACTCAAATAAAATACTTTACCTAAGATCCATTCATACATGCATCATATCAAATTGAAAAGATTATACCTCATATGTTTGCAAGATCCAAAATACTTGTAGATCTTCCCAAAATATCCTCCAAAGTTTCCTTTATTATTGCTTCAAGAAGAGGGGTGTTGAAGAAATGCTTACTCCAAACCCTAGAGCCAAAGAGTGAAATGATGGAGCAATGAGAGAGAGAGAGAGTGGAAAATCAAGTAGCATAACAATAGCTCAAGATATGGTGAGTTGGGAGTGAGAAATGAGATCTATTTATACTTGAAGAGGCAAACCTACCTCTCTTGGATCTAAGTCAAGTGTCCACCACCAAGCAAATGAATAGAACTCAAGGCTAGATCTAGGGTTTGAAAGCTAGATCTAGGGTGTAGAAAAATGTAGAAGGTGTTGGGATCAAGCAAAGAGGTGTGGGAGGCCTTGGGATTGATGCCAAGGAAGGTAAGAGGTCTCAAATAATTAAAAAAAAATCATTTGTGGATTTTCTAGAAGAGGGGGGCGTAACTCCTCTTGGAGGGGGCAAAAAAGAAAGTGAAAATGAAGGAATGGAAGGGGATTAATGAAAGAAAATGAGTGGAATCATCCTAGGAGGTGATGTGGGGGTCAAAGGGAGTCATAACTTATGAGAGGGGGCCCCAAATAAGTCACAACAACCTCCACCAAGGAAAAACGTCAATCCCCCTAGGGGGGCATGATTTTTGAGTGTAGGTGGTGGGAAAGGGGTTAGAATAGGTTGGAAAAGGTTGGGAGGGTTATGTTATTCTTAGGGAGGCTCTCTCTAACCATCATTTCAACATTTCACATCATCTAACTCATTATTACAATTATTGACATTTCGGCAATGTATACTTAGCAATGAAAATTGTTGTTTTAACTGACTGACACTCCGGGTGGACAAATGCATAGCAAAACTTGTCTGAATGAGCTGAAACTTGGTCCATGGGTGTAGGGGGTGCTATTCCATTTCTTTTGAGCACAAATACCCCTAGTTTTTACAATAATTGCTCAAAAACATTTAATTAATTAAATAATTAAAATCCCAAACTTAGGAAAATTAATTAAATTTAATTAATTAAAAAAAACCTATCTAGACTCGACGAAATTCCGCGAAACTTTCTACAATGTCTAACATTGTCATTTACATCATTCCTAAACAATAGCTACCAAAGGATGAGACCATTAGAATGTCGTTCACCACTTTGGAGGAATTATTGCAAGTGTGAGGGAAAAACTCATGGGAAATCAACCAGGCTGAAAAGCCCCGTTGACAACCTGAGGATAAAAAACCCTCGGTGAAAAGAACTCTCCCAATGAAAACATCCCAAGGTACCTGACCTAACTATGATCCATGCAGACTTATTACATTATTAACCCACGCAGGGGTGCGGAGATTTCGTTTACAAAATTTTGTGCTGGAGGCATAAAATGCCCAGTAGAACCAAACTGTCTTCAACATACTTGCATCTGATGATGCACATCTTCATGGCACATGAGTTGACCCCCTAGCTGAATAGGCAGTCAACAGGACCTGTTATCCCCGATTTCATGGGATAACTAGGAGATCATGTCTCGAGGCCCACAGGTCCTAGACATGGAGTACCGAGAGTAGGATTGACCTAAGCATGGCCCTAGAGGGCCCGTCCTTCTTCTTCTTCATCAGACTTGTCCTGTCAGCAGCAGCAGCATCCATCACCATTGGCTTAGACTTGCATCAGAGAAGACTCTTGCTCCATGAGGTAATTGGTCCAGGTATCATGGTATGTGTCATGTTTGATCATTATAACTTTTAGATATATGCACCAGTTTCCTTACATTTCTGACAACTGCTTGGATCTTACACTAACCCACTTGACCATGGTTGAGGGGATTAACGGGGTTCCCTAGCAAGCTTGTATCCATAGGTTTTGGTTAGCCACCAGGGGGGATTTGAAGAGCCATCGTTCGCTCCCACCATATTATCATTTTACATCTTGTCTCCCATTCATCCATCCCATTCCCCTAGTCCGGGCATTAGGATGACCTATTTGAGGGGTTACACTTTGTCCTGTGGGAAGAAGGGGCTAAAGGCCGAGGAGGTAAAAGCAGCTGGTAAAAGATAAAAGCCATAAGAAATAAAACCTAGAGATGCCTCGCCCAGGGATCCCCGAGAAGGCAATAAAAAGCCTCTCGATAAGAAACAAAAGGGACCCAAAGAAAAATAATAAAACAAGACCTAGCCAAGAGGATGGGAGGTCTCATCACGAGCCGGCCCATTATGTTCATAGGTATCTAGCAGTATGACATTGCCATTATCTGGTCACCACGCCAGGGCAGTGACCCTTGGTTGCATGGCCAAGGGAAAGGGGGTCTCATCACGAGCCAACCTTATCATTTCTGCAAAAATGCTCGTGGGTAACACTGTCAACTCTGATCACCATGCCAAGGCAGTGTCCTCTGGTCAGACCTTGAAGCAAAAAGAAAGAAAAAGTAATAAATAAAAGAAAGAACAAAGGCAATAAAGGGCTTGGAAAGAACTGCATCCATGACAGGTATAGCTCGCCTCCCACAAAGGCGCCCATGGATAATACCTACCCATGGTTTTCACTGTGCCTGGACATCCTTAAAACATACCGCCTCATGTTACATGGCTTGAATGATATCCTTTGGAAACTTTCCTCTTCTTATGGATGTTGGCCCAACAGGGCACTTTGTCTTTTCTTTGGCTTTGTATAGTAGGTCAGTGTAATGTCTTTGAGCTATTAGATGATATGCTAGGGATCTTATGCATGCATTTGATAAAATTAATGATGAAATATGATTGACATTGCTATGATCCCGAGGACTAATGAGCCCATGGAGGGCGAAGTTTTTTATGTGCAGGACCATGCCCAACGGACAGGTACTAGTGGACCAGTACATATGGGGAGATGATTAGCTCGGACCTCCATGGGGAAGAAGAGCCCATCAGATGGTTGTTGGGATCCCATCAGGGGCAGAGACAGGATAGTGATATGATGAGCCTTTGCACACGAGAAGAAGAAGGACGTTCCACCCAAGACACTTTGGCTAAGCCCAGCCTAGGGGGGTTGACCCACTTCAGATGGAACGTTTTCCTCTTGATGGACAGGACGTCACCCAGGAGACTTGGACGTCATCTTGAGCGTGTGGCAGTTTGATTGGATTACTGGCACGTGTGGCAGCTTGGAGGAGCCCTAAAAGGGCCAACGTCTGACTTCTGGATGCTGGACTAGCCCCAAAAGGGCCAACGTTTCCCTTAGAGGGGCTTGACGTCCCATATTTTGCTCATTTATGTCTTTTACTTAGCAGTGAATGTAAAAACAATATGATTTTTGTAGTCAGCCTTGTCGGCTGTTTTAATGACCTAATTTTTAAATTAAAGGTCATTGGATGATATATATTGAGGATGTTTTTCCCTCATTTGACAATAACACAACTCACTCTCTTGTGAGATACTAAGACTTGCGCCCTAGTTGGGTAATTTTGGTGTTCTAAGTGAGGCGCTACTCTTGGAGGAGGATTTCTCTTGGCATTTATGGCATTTCTCTCATGGAAGGTTTACAACTAGGGTTTGATTATGCTTTCTTCATGATATGTAAGTGAATTTCTCATGCAAAACTTCTTAAGTGAATGGTTGTAGGCTAAATTTCTTATATTTTGCTATTATATCGTTGAATCTTAAAACCCTAGGTAGCAAGCACACAAGTAGGTCATTGCTATATGTCCCCATGTTGAGAAATAATTCTCAGCCATTGAAAGAAGAAGATATAGCCTAGTCATTGCTACACTTTTCATTCTTTTTTCTGAGCTAGTTTGAAGTTATAGGTTGAAAAGAGGAGACGTCCTAGGCCTAGTTGCACTACACCTAGGGTTTCACCTTCTAGGGTTTGAAGGCCTTGCTTTTGCAACACCTTCTCCCTTAAATTTATGCTTTGAAGCTAGCCGTTTTGCCAAGTGTATTTAGAGAAGGAGGAAGGAGCACGAGGCCTTGCTTAAGCAATGTTATCGCTCAGTTTGTAGGAAAGGTTTAGGTAGCTTGAAGTCAAGGCTCAAACTGGCGTAATAGGAGCTTCCCCACCCACTGTCACCTCGATGGGGAGCTCTTTCTATTCTGGGTGGCTAATCCCAAGGGAGACGTCCCTAGTAATCTGGGGTTCTGAAGGAAAATGATCAAGGGTTTAGAGGTCAAAGGTTAAGGTAAGCTTTTCCCTTCACAGATTACTGCCAAGTGGATAGTCAAAAGAAGGTAATATTTCACTGTAATAGCACCTGTTTGCGAGACCGGGCAAAAGAAACTAAAAAAGTGCATACAGTGATTAGTACTTCAAAGATATCAATGACTATTTCAAATACATATGAGCAATGATGAAAGTAATTATTGACGAAGTCAATGATTGCAATTAGACTTATATTTTATGTCACTTCTTCAATAAATACACAAGAGATATTGGCATTCAAAGTATAAAATCAATCCTTATTATATCACAATGCAATAAATATCATAAATCTGCTCACATATAAATATTGTTGCTGCGTCACTATTGCAGGTTTAGGGTGACGTCAGCCCTAGTATTAGGTCAATTTTTGAAGACAATGAGAGGAACATTCTGTTAATTAAGCTTATGAATATAATCAGTAACTCAAAGCCTATTAGAAGGGTGACAATGTCACAACATTTTATGGCAAACAAGGTTTTAAACAAGTATGACGTCACCTTAGGGTTAGAGCTGGTTAGCTAGATAAAGAGGAGAACGTTTTGCTAAATTAACCAATGAAATTGCTTAATTCCTCTATGGCTATCAAGGGATGAGTCAGCCGCAAATTTTAGTCCAATCTAAAGTTCAAATAAGGCAAGACGTCATCAGTAATTAGGGTTAGTCTAGACGCTAGGGTTAGTTAGGGTTTCAAATTTAAAGAGTTTGAAAGAGTGTTTAAGCACAAAAAACCTCAACGTTTTGTTGTTAGACTAGTGCCTTGGGTTAATGGAGTCAAATGGAGAAAGGCTAATGGCTTGGAGAGACTTAAACCTAAGAACAGGAGGGTTAGGTTTAATGGTGCTGCAATGGCAGGGCCACCAAATCAAAACTCTAAGGGGAGAAGGCTCATTCCGGTGTAGCTAAAGCTAGGCCTCATGCTCCTCCCTCATTCCTTAAGACTCTTTGGCAAAACGGTTAGCTTCAAACTATAAGTCTAGGGCTGAAAAGTGTTGCTTGGGGACAAGGCTTTTCAAACCCTAAGGTCAAAACCCTAGGTGTAAACCAAATTAGGCCTAGGACGTCTTCCTTCTTCAACTTATAATTCAAATCTAACTCAGAAAAAAGAATGGCTAGTGTAGCAATGGCTAGGCTAAACCTTCTTTAATCAATGGCTAACAAGCTTTTATCATGGGAACATGAAGCAACAACCTACTTGTGTGATTGCTCCCTAGGGTTTTAGTGATTAAGCAAATACTAACAATGTAACCATACAAGTAAGCAATTCTACCTACAACCATTCAATAAAGAAGTTTTGCATGCAAAATATACTTACAAATCAATGAAGAGCATAATCAAACCCTAGTTGTAACACCTTCCAATGACAAAAAGCACCATGCAAATGCCAAAGATAATCCTCCAAGTGTAGCACCTCAACTCCAAAAGACAAGAATAACCAAGACAAGAGCTAAAAGAGTATCTCTCACAAGAGAGCAAGTTGTGTTATGTCAAAATGAGGCTCAACGTCCTCAATATATATCATCTCTATGACCTTTAATTACAAAATAGGTCATTAAAAACAGCCGACAAGGCTGACTTAACAATACTTCATTATTTGTCACATTAAATGCTAAAAATGCCAAAAATGAGCTAAAATGGAGACGTCAGGCCCCTCTGAGGGAGACGTTGGCCCCTTCAGGGCATAATCATCATCCAGCAAGCAAAACGTTGGCCCCTCTGGGGCTCCTGCAACCTGCCACGTGTGCCAAACAAGCCCAGCACACTGCCATCTGCTCCAGAAAACGTCCAGCCTGTCCTGGGTGGCGTCCTATCCATCAAGGCCATCATCCCATCTGCAGGGGCTGATCCCCATAGGTCAAATCTCTGCCAAAACGTCCTGATGAGGGCGTCCTTCTTCTTCTCCATGCAAGGGCT